>JBBMKF010471732.1:0-10469 GCA_037834155.1 Curcuma caesia | reverse complement strand
ATACTTTATCATATCTAAGTATTTTAACTAACTCATTAACAATTTCTTTCTAAAATAATTTTTTATTTCCCCATTTATGATATTATTTATTTATTTTATTACCACGTTTTTTATAATTATTTATTTTATTACCACGTTTTTGATAAACTTGAGCGATCACTTTTGTGCACATCACAAGTCACTGGAAATATATATATATATATATATATTACCATTAGAACTACCGTACTCCCCAAAATTAGTAAAGAGATTCAACAACTATAATTTTTTTTTGATCTTTTGTTTCTTCAAACGGAATGAAAAAAAGATAGAATTAGATTAGTTTCCGAAATACATTTTTGAATCTTCCTAACATCCAGATTATTCATGAAATCATTTGCTTCCGACAGAGATCAAAGAATTTTTTTGAGAATCCTACCGGATCAATTCAATTTTTTCTCTCTAACAAATAATCAAAATTTTATCTGAATTCAAATCCTATTGAGAGGTATAAAAAATTTTTTAAAGTAAAAAATAAAATATTTCTAATTCCTTTTAGACAAATAAAAAATGATTGATATATTCATGATAATTATGTATTTATAAAATACCATTTTAATTCATCCTTATCAAAAATTTATTTATTTGATTTATTTCATCTAAATTGCATGAATAAGAAGAGAAATTAAAAAAAATGATAGATCTATTTCTTCTATCAATAGTCATGTTAATATTTCCTCTATTAATAATCATGCTAATATGATGTATTATAGGAGATTTGTCTTTTCTATTAATTTTTACAAGTCGGCTTAAAAAAATTTCTTGAATCAAAGTTATCATAATTTGCAAAATTAAAATAATATGGGATAATCATATCAAGAGATATGATTTTTCATAAAATCAATCAGTCACGAAAGATCTATCCATAAAATTTGCAATCTTGTCTATCCATTTCTTACAATTACTACAATATCCTAGATGTTTAATAACCTTTTAAGATAACGTAAAGTTTAAAATGCTTCTACCCAGATAATATTTTCATTTTGCAGTCAAAATATTCTCTAATCTCTACTAAAACTGAAAAATCAATTTTATTCTTTTAAATTATCCCCTAAACCATTCATTTATTAATAATAATAAATTATATTCGATAATAAAATAAACAATATTATGAGAAATATAAACATCAAAATGGAATCTTATCAACAGTTAAAAAAATTTCCTATTATTTCCCTCTAATATCTATCCCGTGTTTGGTGCGTGACAGAGAATCCGGGTCGCCATCGAATCGCTGCCATTATATTGGCCAGAGGAGACCACCGTGGACCACACGGCAGGCAGAAACTGACAACCTCGCTCGGGCGCTAAATAAACCAGGCAACAGGAATTAGTGATTCGTTTACTTATTTCAGCCAATTTCCCCCCTATTTTCTTCTCGAGCTCACTGATCCCTTTTTGTCCACCTTCTTCACGCCTTTATTTCTTTTTCTGGTCTCTTCTCATAATAGGCAAAGGCTCAAAAGGAGTGGACCTTCTGCCTCCTCGTCGCCCTCCTTTTTCACCTGCGCGAAAACAATTAGGGAATTCCACTTCTGGTCTCGATTTCTTCTTCGTTTTCTTCGATCTCCTTGTTGCTCTTTGACCATCGATCTCGAGAGGGGAGGGGCTTAGTTGGATCGATCATGGTGAGGGGGAAGACGGAGATGAAGCGGATTGAGAACGCGACGAGCCGCCAGGTGACCTTCTCCAAGCGGCGCAACGGCCTGCTCAAGAAGGCCTTCGAACTCTCCGTGCTTTGCGACGTCGAGATCGCGCTCATCGTCTTCTCTTCTCGGGGCAAGCTTTATGAGTTCTCCAGCTCCAGGTTTCATCCTTTTCATTTCTGCTTATGTTGCAGCATTTTTTCGACATGATCTCTAGCTACCTCCTCCTTTATGCTATTATTTTTTGATCTAATTTGCGTAACTTCTTCCAAAACTACAATCGTTTTTTTTCTTTCTGATTTGTGAATTGCTATATCTTTGTGAACAAATCTTCACGGATCTTTTTTTCTCTTTCACCGGTCATTTCCTGAAACTCTCAATATCCAAGAGACTTTCGATTCATGTTTTACTTTCTGAACAAAAATGCTTTTTTGCTGTGGTGTCTGCGAAGTCGTACACATTATTATTAGTTTCCAACAACATTAGTGACGCATCCAGATTCTAAAGGATTTGTTTTGCCTTCGATGAGAGCTACTGATGCAATTGTTTCTCTCTTGAAGAAGAAATGGTAAAGTTTTAGCTTGGCTGGACGTACATATATATCTGTCCTATTTCTTCCGTATTTTACTGAAGATACATCACTTTGTTTAAAATTTTCTCCGCTTTGCAAATTACGCACCACACCATAGTAAAACGGACAACGGCATGCCATAATAATGTCATCCATTTAAGTTCCACAAAAAGATTATTTTACGGAAAGATAACTGTACTATTTACCATATTTAAGATATAAATTTTCGAATGAGCTATGCTTTGCCTTCTTTCAAGTGGAAAAGCAAAATAAAATATAAACCGGTCGAAGCACTAATTTTCAACCATGTCCGGTTTAGGGATACAGTTTCTTGGCAAATGCTTATACTACTTTTTGTCTTCCATGTTTATATCTGTTGCTTCATTATTAATTTCTTTCAAGATATCTTGTAACATAATTTGTTTTGATGCTAGTGATAAAATACAGACCATTATGAATGTCATCTCCTGATTTACATGCTCAATTAGTTTCACTGCTTTAATTGATAGACAAATAAGCATGTAACATCCATATATAGTACGGTAGGGTACAAACATAAATGAGCCTATCGTACTGGGAGATTTGGAGTAAGAATACCGACTTGACAATGGATAGTATACCTGTTAGGGAATGCAAAGGACGCTCCATAAATTACCATGCAATCTTAATTAGAAGTGCATTAAATTACTTTTCGTCTAATTACCATGCAATCATAATTTATGTAGCAACCTTACAGAATATATAATAAAATACTCAATACTCTCTTATTTAAAATGATATATATAGGATTAATAACTAATTTTATTATGTATTTTGTGATTTTAATCAATATATTGTATATATTTTTTTAAAGATAATAAATCTATTATGTGCTATATAAAATTGTATCAAACCTATCGCAATAGTATTTCTATTGGAGTAGTATATAGGATTAACTAATGTTGTGTAATAATATCTCTATAAAGAATTTATTAATAAATCTACTATGTTCTCTTATTAACTAATGTTCTATAAAGTATTTCGATGTGTCAAATCATATACTTTATATAATTATGTGATATATTATATTCTACCACATTATAGCTAGCCTTAATTAAATTGGTTATATATATCATCATGCATTTAGTTACAAATCCTAATGATGTATAATATATATATATATCATCCCAAATTTGATTAAATATTATTTTTAGGTCAGATTTAATTATTTTAGAGTGTGTATAAAGCTTGCACTTCATGTAGATAATAGACCTAACTTGACCCTTTACCTTCAATTTTGAGTAGTACTAGCTTGCAAAAAGAAGGAGAAAAAACAATAATAGACAAGTAGCAGTGGAGATAATATACGAGTAGTAATATGAATTACAGAAATTGAGTTTACTTTAAGTGGATTTTCATTTCAATTTCTATATCATGTCCTTTATCTGACTGATATGTTTCTTCAACAAACATACATTTAACCTCTTAATTTCCTTTATGTCGCATATTTATGTTGTACGTCTATATGCTCTTTGCATAACATAAATTAAGACTATTGTATGAATGCAGAATTGCTCTCAAAATTTTCCAAGTTAAAATGAGTTTTCCAAATTATAATCTATATATAGATCTCAAATGCAAATCTATTGGTTTAATCTCAAAACTATTGGGCATTCTTATAATCCATATCGTTTCATTAGCTGTATCTCTTAATTAATATGAATAGTTAAGCTTCCCTAATTATAAATCTGTAATAACACATCCAATTTTCAAAATTATAATCTTTGAATAGATCTTCATGGAGAAATAAGGTCATGTAACTAATCTCAAATATTCATGACAAATATGACTTGATAATTAACAACAAAAATACCTACTAATAAAAAATCCATAACATTTTTCTTTTGAAATAAGGACCTTATGGGTTGTCTAGTCAAAAAAAGGAGAAGCAAAGACCTGCATTTTACGTAGTTTCTTTAAAACAGATTCATCTCCTTCGGTGGTGCTTCAAAGTTACGATGGATGTTTGTTTTCCAAGATACAATAATAAACCATGATCACCACTAAGCATGTGTCGATTGCGGCAAATTGAGTTCGTACTCAAATGCTATCACGGGTAGATTGCCGAGTGAGTGCATGACAGAGAGAAGAAAACGAGGGAACGATGGTGGAAGGATTCTACTTTTTTATAGTGTGTGTCTCTCTCTCTTTCTGCTCAAAGTCTTAACCTCCTTATATATGAGCTCCGATCTTTCATAGCAGTAAATACCAATAATGGCCGAATAAAGGCCATTATTGCCTCCTTTATTTGCCCGACTTGAAATGTTAGTCGCTCGACTGTTTCACTCGGTGGTTACACAAAAAGTATTCTTCATTAATCCTCGATTAATACATCCGTTTCACACTTATGCAATTAACAAAAAGGATTCATGTGGCAAAACACAAGTTGGTTCGCTTGGGTAAATTTTTTCCCGATCGGTTCGACATTCGGCGTGCGCATGTAGGTTGTGCTTGTACACGAGTCAACTTTATTCAGTGCAATCTGAGCCTTGGATTTACATTGTCCTGTGAGCCCACGCGTGAGAGAGAACCTCTCCCCATGCATATTTTCACAACCTCAATGCTTGTGATATACTATAAACCAACCATAATACTATGAAACTCTCAATGTGATACTAAAGTCTCATTCACAATGAAGTCCCTTCCTTTCCACCTCTCTTATTTCCATTTAAATTTTCAATAATCCCCCACGTGAATGGAAACATGATACATGATAATATTCAACAGTTGAGTCCAGTATATGATAGATAAGTTTTACCCTTTGAACCTTTTCTTGTGAAGACATATTTGTTTATTGGTTAATAGTAGACTTGATATCCTTGAATTGTTCTTCCGTTTGTGCAGACATTTACACATCTCACCTAGGACTCTCCCTGATACAATTCAATTCTCATGGATGTGTTCGTTTTTGGCCATGAACATGCTTGATTCCATGAGAAATTCTAAGATTTGTGCTTTTCAATCCTTCGAAGCGGCTCCACTTCTTTCTCACATAGATGATCTTTCAAGAGCATTCCATATTATTCTACTAGATTATTAAAAGTCGTATGCTTAACCTTCATCTTTTCATTGGTCCATTGGGTAACTCCCCTATAGTGATTTACTTAGTCGGTGTAGTTAGGTTGTTCCTTTAAATTTAGTTCTTAGGATCTCTAATCTGCATAGGTTGGATTTCCTTTGCATCAATATTTTCCATCGGTATCAAGCCCATCCGTTGCGATGAGCTTGCAACTAACCCTCTATTTAACTCTTTGGTTAGTGGATCCACTAGGTTATCCTTTGACTTTACATAGTCAACAGTGATAACTCCCGTTGAGAGTAGTTGTCTAATGATATTGTGTCTACGACGTATATGTCTATATTTATTATTATATAGATGACTTTGCTCTCGACCAATTACTAATTGACTATTGTAATGTATGTAGATTGCTGACACATGTTTCGATCATCTAGGAACATCTTCTAAGAATTGTCGTAGTCATTCAGTCTCTTCACCACATTTGTTAAGAGATACAAACTTAGATTCTATCGTGGATCTAATTATTACTCGCGTATATACTTAATTTACTCACTGTAGGCTAAGTCTGATTATGTATAACTTATTAAGTATATCAGACTTTCAATCACCTTTGAGTACTATATTTGAGAGATACTCTCTCTCTTTGATTTTTCAATAGATGTTGACTAATATCTATCGGAGTTCGTGCCAACGCAGTATCACATTTGGTCAATTTTTTAAGAATTTTATCCATATAATGAGACTGATTTAGAATAAGTCCTTCTGATGTTATAAGACTTTTGATTCTTAGAAGCACATTAGCTAGACTCATGTCTTTCACGTCAAATCTTGAGTTTAATATAGTTTTAGTAGATTTAATTATCTTATCATTACTTCCAAGGATAAGTATGTCATCTACGTAAAGATATAAAATGATATAGTCATTTTCTGTAACTTTCACGTAGACATATTTATTACATTCATTGATCTTGAATCTACTTTCTTTCATGCCATTATCAAAATTTTTACATCACGCTTTGGAGCTCGTTTCAAGTTGTATAGTGACTTCACTAATCTACAAACGTTGTTTTACTACCATGATATAGAAAATCCCTTAGGTTGCTCCATATAGATATCCTATTCTAAATCCTCATTTAGAAAGACTATATTTACATCCATATAATGTACTCCTAGATTTCATAGAGTGGCGATAGCTATACCAGAGAATATATATCAAAGTAATCAAGACTTTCACGTTGTTCGGTGACCTTTAATTATCAATTTAGCTTTGTATTTTTCAATCATGCCATCTGATTTCATATTTTTCTTGAAAATCCACTTGCAACTTAGTGGTTTATGTCCCTAAAGAAGATCCATAAGTTCCTAAGTGTGGTTTTTTGTAAGATAGAATAAATTTTAGATGCAATTGTCTCTTTCTAGTGAGGTCCATCAGAAGAGCTTACTACTTTTGAATAACTTTGGGGCTCACTTTCCAACATGAGAATGATAAAATTCATTCCGAAGGATTTTTTTCATCCGAGCTCTTTTATTTCATTTGAGCTCAACTTCAACTAGTTCATCATCATCTTCTTCTTCTTGTATTTTATATGCCTATTTTGAGAAACTTGCTTCTTCTTGGATCTTATATAGAAACACATGTTCGAAGAACAAGGTATTTCTCGATTTAATCATCGAGTTCTTGTATATATATGGTATTTGAGACTCATACATAAGGAACCGATAAACACTGTTATTATGTGCATATCCAATAAATATACAATCAACATTTTTTGATCTTATCTTAATCCTTTTCTGATCAAACACCTAAAACTTTTACCAGACACCTCCACACTTGTAAGTATTTGTAGGTGTCTTCCATCAACAACTTATATAAGAGTTCTTCTTTATTTTCTTTCGGGACATCTTATTTAAACGGTAATTAACTGTTAATACAACTTCTCCCTATATGTACTCCAGCAGCTTAATAGAGGAGCATTCATCATCTCTTTTAAAGTGTGATTTTTCGCTCAGCAACATCATTTTGTTGAAAAGTATAGAGAGTTGTTATTTCATATCTGATTCCATGTTCAACACATAACTCAACGAACATTAATAATATATTCACTGCCTCAGTCATTTCTCACCACCTTAATTTTCTTATTCAGATGGTTTTTAATCTTATTATTATAGAGAGTAAATTTTTTTATAGCTTCATCCTTACTTTTGAGAAGATTTACATAATAATATTTGTGTTATCATCTACAAAAGTGATAAAGTACTTATTGCTACCACGTGCCAGTAACCCTTTTAGGTCGCACATATAAGTGTGAATTAGGTTGAGTAATTCATTGTTTCTTTCAATGTATTGAAAGGATGACATAGTTATTTTTACTTTAACACAAGTCTCATACTTATATTTCGGATCAAGGTGGAATGTAGTTATACTTCGCATGTTAATTAATCTATGCAATACACCGTAGTTAACATGTCCTACTCTACCCTGCCACAAACACGAAGACTCAAGCATATAAATGGAAGAGCTTTCATTTTTATTAATCTTAGGTTGAATGACGACCATTACACTAAGCTTGAACAATCCATCAGTTACATATTACTTTCCTATAAATATTCTATTTTTAGATAGTACAACTCTGTCAGACTTAAAAATAATATGGAAGCCATGCATGCTTAGAAGTGATCCGAATATCAAATTTTTTTCAATCTCCGGAACATACAGTACAGTGTCCAAAGTGAGCTCCTCGCCTGAGGTCATCTTCAACACTACTTTCCTTTGGCCCTTAATGTTCGAGGTTGCTGAGTTCTTCATAAACAGCTTATCCCTATCTTTGACTTCTTCAAAGTTATGGAGTAGCTTCTTGTTGTAGTATACATATTTGGCAGCACTGGTATCGATCTACCATTATCGCGGATTCAAGCCTACCAGGTTCAGTTCGGAGACCACGATGGAGAGGTCTTCCATGTCTAGTCCCTTATTCAGATTGATCTTCTACTTCTTCTTCAGCTTTCTGCACTCCAAAGATTTGTGACCAGCTCGATTATAATTGAAGTATTTCCTAGAGATCTTCTTCTTGTTTATGCCTCCTTTGGTCCTATTTTGGAAGATTTAAAATTCTTCCATTTTGAGTTTTGATTGTGGTCGATCATGTTGGCTTTCACAGTAGCCCGAGAGAATAATTTTCTCTATGAACTCTTATTATCTTCGTAAATTCTAAGTCTAATAACGAGTTTCTTGACATTCATCTCATTTCGCTTATGCTTCAGGTAGTTCTTAATGCCCTTCCAGTTAGGTGATAATTTCTCAATGATAGCATTCACTTGAAAAGTTTTACTCAGCACCATGCCCTTTGAGTGAATCTTATGTAGGATCACCTGAAACTCCTGGACTTGACTGATCACCGCATTGGAGTCAACCATCTTATAGTTTAGGAATCAGACCATAATAAATTTCTTGGTCCTTGCATCCTCTATCTTGTATTTCTTGTACAGGAACTCCCATAGTTCCTTACTCGATCTCATCGTTCTATACACAGAGTATAGCGAGTCAGCAAGATAGTTGAGGATGTTGTTTTGACATAGGAGCTCAAAATGATTTCATGCCTCAACTGTACTGATGGTTTGGACATCAATTGCATCCTCAGTAGGCTTGGGAGGTTCTTCAGTCAACAACTAAGCCAGATTCAGCGTGGTTAGGTAGAAGAGCATCTTATGTTGTCATTGTTTGAAGTTTAACCCAGTGAAATTCTGACTTTTCTCCTTGATTGATTGGAACATTTTCAATCAGGACAGATGAGTCCTTTACTTGTTGAGCAATCTGTTTCTCAATAGTTTCCATGGCCATCTCAACAGAACGATTCTGTTTTAAGACTGTTGGAAGTTATTCAACAATCTATTAGAGATTGTTGCTAGATTTACATGGGAAATGCTGAATTGGAAATTACAAGAATCCAACTCAGACTTATTTGTTGAAATGACTTGAGTAGATAATCTCAACTTGTCATCCTAGGCAGATTAGGCCAAGCTATAGGGTTGTCCAAGCATGACTAGGACATCGATGTGTCATATGTCGAGTGCTCCCAAATGTTGTTTGAGAGGCCTGAATGCTTCCCGAGCCTCAGTGGGAAGCTGAGTGCAGATGAGCATGTCCCTGAGTGCCTAGACGACAAGTGCCGAGTTAGTCGAGTGAGTTGCCGAGTCAATGACAGATCACAATCACCACTAAACAAGGGTTGGTCATGGCGAATTGAGTTCATATCTGAACGCTATCATGGGTAGATTGTCGAGTAAGTGCACGACAGAGAGAAGAAAATGAGGGAATGGCGGTGGAAGGATTCTCCTTTTTCATAGTGTCTCTTTGTCTTTTTGCTCAAAGTCTTAGCCTCCTTATATATGAGTTTCGACCTTTCGTAGCAGTAAATACCAATAAATGGCTGAATAAAGGTCATTGTTGCCTCCTTATCCGCCCAACTTGAAACGTCAACCGCTCGACTGTTTCACTCGATGGTTACACAAAAAAGTATTCTTCATTAATCCCCATTCAACATGCACATGCCGCTTGACTGTTTCACTCGTGGTTACACAAAAAGTATTCTTCATTAATCCCCATTCAACATGCACATGTATGTCATGTTCGTACACAAGTCAACTTGATTTAGTGCAATTCGAGCTTTAGATTTGTGCTCCCCTATGAGCCCATGTGTAAGAGAGAGTCTCTTTCCATACATAAGTTCACAACTACAATGCTTATAATACATTATAAACCAACCATAATACTATGAAACTCTCAATGTGGGACTAAAACCTCATTCACAATGGAGTCTCTTCCTTTACACTTCTCTTGTCCATTTAAATTTCCAACATACTAATGACTGAATACCCTGAATAAAATACCTTATGCTGTTCATAGTTTAGGGTGTACAAAAGTTGATCAACAATGTAGAGATATGCACTATTGTAGGAGGATGATATTGGGAGGCACATGACTTCAGATATAGGGAATGGATAATACGAGGACTAGGAAAGGAGCGAGAGAATAAGGAGGAGAAGGATTGATGACTTGCCCTAGCTCCAAACGACAGTGGCAGTGCTAGGGTGCACTAGTGGTCATAATTTGTAGGGTGTTGGCATAGAGACCAAGGACGGAGAGGAAAAGAGAGAGAAA
>JBBMKF010471722.1:0-10470 GCA_037834155.1 Curcuma caesia | reverse complement strand
ATATCAAAATAACACCCCACTTATTATTTAATTTCTTAAATACTCTTTTAAACTCCACTTTGAAGTTATTTTGTATAAAATAATGCTACCTATGTATCTGTTACAACTGAACTGCTGCACAGTTGTAACAGTTACAATTTCGTAACTGTTACAATATTTAAAAAATTAAGATTAAAATTATTTAGAGCTTTCGAAAAGGATTTAAACGATATTTTTTGAGCTTGAAACTCAGTCGTTATGAATTACCCCCTATAATCAGTTGTAGATATCTCAACACATTTTGATTTGATATATTGTGCATTTCGTGGTTCAATCCAAGTCAAAAGTTATGGTCTCTCAAAGTTTAAGATTTAACATTTACATTGTAGCAGCTCCGGTTTCGTAGCTGCTACAATTGTGAAACAGCTGCAGTTACATAGCTACTACAATTGAGCTGTCCTAAAGTTGTAGCAGTTACGGTTTCATAACTGCTACAATTAAGCTGCTAACAGAGTTGTAGCAGCTATAATTTCATAATCGTTACACAGTTATAGAAGCTATGATTTTGTATTTGCTACATTGTGAATGTTAAACCTTAAACTTTGAGAAGTCATAACTTTTGACTCGAGTTAAATCATGCAACACATAATATATCAAATCAAAGCTCATTCAAAGATCGACAACTAGTTATAGGATAGAACTCGTAACGACCTAATTTTAGACACACAAAATATCATTTAAATCCTTTTCGGAGGCTCTGAATAATTTATCTTAAAAATTTTTATCATGTAGCAGCTACGAAACCGTAACTGTTATATCTATGTAGCAGCTACGATTTTGTAACTGCTACAATGCACAACTAGTTCAGGATTTAGACGGGAAATATATATAGGATAATAAAGAGAACAATATTATAGGATAGTTATGCCATTTTACATAGGGGTGGGGTGCCTTTTTGATAAAAAAAATCACTTTTTTATAATAAAAAAAAAAAGAGGAATGCCCATTTGATTTTTATCCATTTTAAAAGAGGAATGCCCTTTTCGATGATATAAATAAATAAGGATATATTTTTTTAATTTTTTGTCTAAATTTAATTTATAAACAATTACATATGTTAGGAACTTTATAAACTCATTGAATAAACTAATTGTGATAGTTATATATTAATATTTTCTAGGTATTTTATAAAACATGAAGAATGACATAAATTGATGTCAATATTTTATAGTTAATTTTGATAATTAACTTTTAAAATTATGTTATATTTTTGCTATGAAACTTTAACACTACAAGAAAATAATTAATGACCATTGTACAATCGAGAATATTCGATCGCTAAATACATTTAGTGACTAATTAGTGATAGAAATGGTCAATTTTTAATGTTTTTGTCATTAATTTTTAGCAATCGATTTTAATTCAGTCGCTAAATTAGCGACTAATATATTATATTCAATCATTAATTTAGTAATAAAAATTTTAAATTATATGCTATTTTAACAGAACTTTGAGTTAATATTAATGATTGAATTTAAATCGATCGCTAAATTAGTGATAAAAATTTTAAATTAATCGCTACTTTAACATGACTTTAATCTAATACAACTTAATATTTATAGAAAGATGTTTAGGATCAAAGTGAGTTAGGGGGTGAATAGCTTCTTTCATTTCCATGATAGTAGTGGAAAATTTGAAGCGAAGTCAACAAAACAAGTGAATAGCTTCTTTTACTTTCATGATATTGTGCAGTGGAAAATTTAAAGCGAAGTCAACAAAACAAAACACAACACTAACACACTTAGTTTTACTTGGTTCACCGCCTCTCAAGGTGGTTACGTTCAAGGTCAGTCCTAATGACTACCACCACTAACCTTCTCCTCTTCAGATATCTTTTGAAGGCGGAGAAGCCTCTTACAATCTTTTCTTGCAACAAATACAACTAATACAAGAATATAAAAGTAAATAAAATGAAATTAACTATTTTAAAAGAATCTTGCCTTGTTGATTGTTTTAGGATGTTTTTTGTTGGTCCGAAAATACAACAACACTTCATCCTTAACCCCCAAGAACCAATATTTCAAATCTCCATGAAATCCTCTTTTATAGGGGTGTTGTCAGACTGATTTTCGCTTAGTAATCAATTGTTAGCCTCTGACAGTCAATTGCTACGGTTCTGTAACGACCCGGCCTGTCTACCCGTGGAAATTCTACTTATCCTAACCCCTATTTTTCTGTGGCTCATGAGCCGTCGACCATCGACCATGCCGTTACCTACTAGGACTTTCCATCCCTGCCCAGTGGATTTTTGCCTTCCCAGATTCGAACTCTAGACTTGCAGGCTAAAGTACTAAAGCTCTAATTCAAACAATTTAATTACTATTTTTTGTGTTACTAATCCAAGATTTACAAAAGTCTTACAAAAATATCTACGCAGGAAGGATTCAGCATAATTTATCCTCCTCTCTTCAATGATAATAATTTTACCTATTGGAAAGGAAAGATGGAGTATTATATCAAGAATGAGATAGAAAATTGAATGATAATTAAGGTAGGCTTTGAGCTACCTAAAAATCCAACTGGCAAGCTAGTCGACTTCAGTCACTGGACAAGTGACATTAAGAAGAAAACTCAGTCAAATGCAAGGGCTACAACCACATTGCAATACGATCTGACTCAGGAACAACTAAGGTTGGATCATTCAGCAATGCTAAAGAACTCAAGGAGAAGCTCATTGAGCTTCATGAAGGTTCAACTAATTCTCAAATCGATAAGAAGGATCTACTATTTAGCCAACTTCAGACTATCCAGATGAAGGAATGTGAGTCGGTAAGTCAACATAGACAGTTCAAGGAAATCTTGAACAGAATCCATGCTATAGGTGAATAAGTCAATAATCTCAACTTGATCGAGTACACTGTTAAAGCTTTTTCCCAAGATTACTTTGTGAGCATCCATGGTCAATGCTTACAAGATATCTAAGGATCTTTCAACAATTAAGTTAGATGAATTCTTCTGTGATTTTGAACTCCACGAATAGACTAATCTTGATCTAAAAGAGAAAAGTATAAATTTGATTGCAAGAAAAAACCAAGTCAAGATCCAAACCTAAGGAAAAAATCGAATCGGAATCCAAACCATCAATTGACGAAGGTGACCTATCTTCGAAAGTTGCTCATTTAAGCAAACAGATGATCTGACGGAAGAAATTTTCCTAAAGGTTTGTTAAGAAGGAGATTTCAAAAAAAGGAGCTTACAAATGTTGATGCTTCGAATACAACAAAAAGGGGCATCACAAATCGGAATATCCACTTCTAAAAGAAAAAAAACTCCGACAAGAATAATAAGAAGAAGAAAGTTTTAAAGGCAACATGGGACGAATCTTCTTTCTGAATCAGACTAAGAACAAATCAACCTATTAGCATTGGTGACAACCAAAGAGGCATCTAACCTCAAGTCCGAGTCAACTACAACTCAACCTCCGTTTCAAATCAAATTATCCACTTCTAAAAGAAAAAAACACCGACAAGAATAAGAAGAAGAAATTTCTAAAGGCGATATGGAACGAGTCTTCTTCAAAATCTGAATCAAACTAAGAACAAATCAACCTATTAGCATTGGTGGCAACCAAAGAAACATCTAACCTCAAGTCCGAGTCAACTACAACTTAGCCTCCGATTCAAATCAAATCAATAACTCAAATGATTTCATATTTAATTAAAACTTTAATTATTTTACACATCTTCTGATTACCCACTTAACAATTTGATATAATATTTACTTAACTTCTAATTTTGCTAACACAAACACCTTTATACTACAATTTCATATTTAATTAAAACTTTAATTATTTTGCACATCTATTCTAATTACTCACTTAACAATTTGACATAATATTTGCTTTCCTTGACCTCTAATTTTGCAAACACAGACACCTTTATAATACTATAATTGATTTCAATTTTACATAAAATTGCTCGAGATCTCGATCTAATAATTTCTAATTTATTTTATTTTTATTTCATTATATTTATGTTAATTTCATATGATGTTTTATTTGTATAATTTTGTTATATATAATAAAAATGATATAAATAAATAAACTTGAGGATTTTCATGATTATTCTATTATATAGAATAACACCCCGGAGCGTAACAGGAAACAAATTACGCAACCATCAGTTGGCATCCGTCGATGATTTCTTAAGCGATCGCAGGATGCTCCACATGACAGTCGATACAAAGAAGAGGAACAAACCAGTTAAGATCGCATATTTCAATCCGAGATTCACCAGCAGATTCACCAGCAATCCGGCGAGGACAACCCCGACTAGGTTGGCAGAGAAAGCGGAGGAGAAAGGCATGTCGAGGATGGAGGCGATCGCAGCCCCAGTCCAAGCGCCTGTGCCGGGAAATGGCACGGCGACGAACAACATCAAGCCCAGCCATCTGAACTCCTCCACCGACACCGCCTTCGCTTTCGCTCTCTCCAACAGGAGATTCACGAACCGGGTCGCTACGCCGCTCTTCCGGGAGAGGAAGAAAGATGCCATCTTTTTCAAGTAGAGGATGATGAACGGCACGGGGACCATGTTCCTGATGCAAGAACATCGAAGCAATTATGCAGATCAGATCGGGGCGTGAGTTGGGGCGGCGAGGAAAGAGACGAACCCTAGGATGGCAAGGAGTGTGAGAGCGAGCGGATGAAGCTGCATCCAGTAGCCCACGGGAATGGCGCCGCGGAGCTCCAGAACGGGAAGGGTGGCGAGGGCGAAGACGACGAGCTCATCGGCTAACCCTAGTCGTCGCAGTGTCGTCGCCACCTTCAGCCCTAAGCCGGACGCTCGGATGGAGTCATCGGCGGCGAGGCAAGCGCCGCATCCCACATGGCAAGCAAAGGCGACGGCTTTCCAGACCAAGGCGCCAAGGAAAAGTCTTCTAGTGCCGGATGACTTCCATTCTTCCGCTGTGGATTCACAAGCCACAAATTCGCTCGAAGAAGACGAGGAAACGCCATGGGAGAGAGGATCCAAGAACCCTACAGCATAAACCTATCACAAGATGGAAAACCATTAATAGAAACAAATCAAAGCAGGATGACAGAAGAAAAAAAGCAACCTTTGGACCAAAAGGTGGGATTTTTGAAGAGGTGGTGGCGCAAGGGAAGAAGGTCGCCGGCCTCCTTGAGGTGGGAGGGAAAGAACAGAGCTGGGCTCTTCTTCTTCTGGTTGCAGAGAAGTTGAATGGAGCTGCTGCAAATGCAACGGCAGTGGAAGCCATGGATGGAGCTTGGAAGCTTGGGAGAAGAAGGGGAAGAAAATGGAAGAAGTTTGAGGGATCACTTTTAATAGAGACTGAATTTGACAGGAACAAGAAGAAGATTGTGATTGAATAAAAATTTGTGCTTGTCGACAAATTTTCATCTAGGAGGGAGGAAAGATCAAAGTTCATTGTGGGAAAAGAAATTGAAGATATGAAGTATACAACAAAATTCAAATAGTTTCAGATAATTCTTTATCCATAAAATGATTGTTAAATATTATGTTTGCATTGATAATATAAAATATATGAAAGATTTATTCAGAGGATCTCCTTGTTGCTGTTATTTGATGCACGCTGGCCAATTTTTGTCCCTGCGATATATCCACCACTCCAGGCATTCTGCAGAAATTAACAAAATAAAAATAAAACAATTTTAAAAAAATATGGATTTAGTTTATACCAATTAAACAAACAATATTTTTGCAGAAAATTTATGTACAACAGAACTTTTGTATCAAAGGTTATCCAGAACAGAATAGAGCTCTAAATG
Source organism: Curcuma caesia (assembly GCA_037834155.1). NCBI lineage: Eukaryota > Viridiplantae > Streptophyta > Magnoliopsida > Zingiberales > Zingiberaceae > Curcuma > Curcuma caesia. The sequence continues at coordinate 4,679 of JBBMKF010471722.1, read as the reverse complement.
AGTTTTTAAAACTTCAAATATATAAAAAACTTCCTACAAACCTTAAACTTCATTATTAATAAATTACAAACACTCACCCCACATAATTGATATTAAAGAAAAAAACAGATTTAGAATTTCATTAATGTTCTTAAACTAAAAACCTCAACCTCATCTCCACAATGGTTAGAGTTTTTTATTCAACATTTTTGATTTGACAAACCTCTCAAAAACCTTGCAATGAAGATGCCTAAATTCATGTTTCTGAAATCAGTTCAGTCCAGTTGGAGTAGTAGCACTTCAATTGGACGGTTTTCGATTGGTTTAGCTCTCAGGTACAATTTACAAAACACACTTTCTCAATTGTTCATTATCAGGGTAACATTTTTACTTACCTTTTTTTTTCGTCAATTAGTCAAAACAAACAGGTCACATATGCAATTAGCAACACCATCATGTTGCAAGCTAAAAGACGATATGTTCTTCAATAGAATACTTCCATGTACATAAACAATACCTGAAAGTTGAATCCACCAGTAATCCCATCTACATTTAGTATCTGCAAAAAAGTTGATTTCTAATCATGCTATCCGACGAATAAACTACAAAGCAATAGGAAAATAATAGGTTACCTCGCCTGCAAAAAATAAATTTGGTATTACTTTGCTTTCCATGGTGTTTAGTGATATCTGCATTGCAATATAAGAAAAGGAGAAAGTGATGAGTTAAAGATATAGAGAATTTACTCTCCTTTTGATTGCTTGTGGAGAAGAGCACAAACCTCAGAGAGTGGGATGCCTCCGGCCGTGACAAATTCGTCTTTGAATTGACCCTTAAGATGTGGGAGACAGGATGAACAAGGTAAATTTAATCAAATTTTAGACAGTTCAAGAAGCGATACTCAAACTGAAAACCCAAAGTTGCATACTTTTCCCACTATTTTAAACGGACAATGCTTTATAAGTAGAGCTAAGGAAATCAAATGGTTGTTCGAAATCGAAGCCCATAATATGTCTACATCCAAACCCTGAAAAGAGATGACTAAGTTGGTTTAGAAGGCTGAGAGTCACAAAAGTTAAGTGAAACAAAAAAAGTAAATGTAACCTCGCGTTCTAATAAATATCTCCAAAATCGTTTTACTAAATTGAACTGTGAAGGAAATGAATTGGATGCCTTCATTTTCTGTGACAAACAAGCATGGACATAAGCTCAGCAAGGAAAACATTGATAAGGTATTTACGAACTAAAGAACAAAATTACACTTTCAATCCTAATCCAAACAGTTTAGAAGTAAAAAAGATATCATTGTAGATTCAAAATGTTGAAAGAAGTTTAGAAATTCCAAATGGTTAAGCTCTAAAACACTTATAATACAATTTTCTAATATTCTTTTTGTTCTAACCCATCATTGTAACTCTTCATCGTTAACTCTTTTAAGTTTCAGCAATCTTTCATAAACATTCGCACTCAAATTTGCAATTTGTAAACATGAAAAAGAAATTTTTCCTAAAGACGAATAATAGTAAGAAAACAGTCGATTACTAGCCAAATAATAGCAGATTTATAATAGAAATATAAGAGTTGAGGAATGAAACCAAACTGCAAGCTGGTCTTTATGTTGGAAAAGGATGTGCTTCGCATCTTCTAATTGGATGTCAGGTATAAAGTCTACCATAAGCATTCCTGTGCAAAATGAACATGCTTAATCAACAAAGAAGCAAACAAGGATTGAAATCCTTGAGATAATGTATACTACAGTTAGTTAGTGCATCCATTGTCTGATAATGTACAAAAAAACAAAGTGGTATAAGGTCTACAGAAGGCATTTGTGCATTGACACTGCAAAAAATTACAACATATGTGGATTACTTAGCAAATATAATAGAATTACTCAGTATATCCATTGTCTATGATACATGCACAAAATCTTAGTACATTGCATGATCTGCTCATTCATTCATTCTTTCGGTAGTTCCTATCATTTGTACTTTGTTGGTTTATTACAAATTGTCAATTAAGTCAATTTAAAAGCATAAATTATAAAAAGATTCCATTTAAAACTGTCAACCATATACAAAGAAGACATTGAATTTTCCTGAAATTGTTGCCAAGAATAAACTAAGAATTAGTCATTATAAGATGTAAGATAATTGTTACCCGAATATTCAGACAGAAATAGTTCGCGAGCTCCCCATGCAGATAAGCGGAGAATCACAGGCCCACTAAGGCCCCAATGAGTCACTAGCATAGGTCCAACCTACATAAGCCATATATTATTTTGGAATATAGTAAAAAAATGATATGTAAAATAATCATACTACGTGCCTGTGTATATTCCGGCAAGTTCTTTTGGATATTTTTCAGTTTCAACTTGGCTTTAACTTTAGGAAATGTGACCTAGTAATAGAATATAGAAAATCGTGAAGTCCTTGAAAGGCTAAGAAAAACAACCATCATGTTACACAATGCAAAAGTTTGTAAACTTGAACACAGTGGTTTCATATTGTAAATGGATATTATTAAAGGATATTTGTAGAATTTTGAACATTGCATGATGAAATCATCATGCGACCATGAGACAGGATGGATAGGATGGAGGTTTATTTCTCAGTGGAGGATATTTTATAGATGTTTTAAACAGTCATGATGAAATCTAACATGAGACAAGAGACAGGTTGGATAGGATGGAGGATTCCAATCTTCCATCTTCTTGTTAAACCAAAGAGAATAGAGGATTATCCGATTGCTTTTCTGATAGTCAACAAAAAAGGACCACTGAATTAGATCAAGAACCTCATGGGTACACTATAAAGAAATAATACCCACTGAAAGAAAAGATCATAAAATTTGCATAGTGGGCAATGAACTATTAGCTTAGAATCTTGAGGTTACACAATGGAGAACTCCTGTGATGAGCAGACAGTACTAGTACTTGCAACATGGAAGATTTTGATACTTGAGATGCATGATATGATATTAAAGTATTTGAGATATGCTTTGAGAAAGGCAATGGAAAGATGAGATGTCTATTAGACTCATCATCTGAGTCCCTTTAAATTATGTGTATAGACGAATGATCAATATAGAAACTGTTATATATTTTGAAATTCAAGTTCGTTGTGTCGTAAATAGTTCGTATTATCAAACAAACTAAGATAATGATGAAATGATGGTATATTAAATTGGAAATAAATAGAACTACCTTGGCATGCAAAATAAATTTCCTAAAGATAACCTTTACAACAAGAAAAAATACCACTAAAAGGCTCCATGTATAAGTACCCCTGACAAACTTGATAATTCTGTATCCTCAACTTTAAAGGTGAATAGGCTGGGAACTGGGTCGATTATAGAATGACCAAGCTGGATAGCAATTTTGTAGCCCTGTTAAAGAACTACTAATGTATCACAGTGGTCCAATTTTTACAAAGAAAAAAAAGTATGTATACAATTACAAATTACAAATTACACACCTGTCGACTGCTCCCAGTGGCCATTAATACATAATCAGCCTTAAAGTGTTCGACTAAATCCATTGTTCTTTTCTCCACCTTCAGAAGAAATTGCCCACTATCACTTAAAGACACCTCCGAAACTGTTTTTCCCATCTGCAGTACAACTTAAAAAAGAAAATTCTATTTCAAAGAATGCAGAAAAAAATCATTAAGATGCATTCACAAATTAATAAATAAAGGTTTGGCAAATTTGACTTACAAGATTAGTGAAGGATTAAAGCAAATTATAATTTGTCAAAATTCATTGAACAATTTTATTTGTTTATATATATAAATGATTCTGGCTTTGAACATAATTTTTAAAATATTACAAATATACAATTAATAATTAGATGAAAAAAGGATCATTCCCTGTTGTAGGGATAGAAAAGGCTCCAGCATGCCGGACCATTCTCACACATGTTTCCCATTGTCTTAACCCCCCTAAACAAGATCTATTCATTTCCAAATGGGAAGGGCAAAGCAATGGGTAGCCAAAAAGATAGAGCAAGGCATGATACAAGGAGCCACAGCATGAAAGGATTAGGTTGTCTGAGAAGATGCGGAGAAGAGAATAATGAGGAAAATCTTAATCTAGTTTATTCAAAATAACAGAATAGAAAGAGAAGGAAATAAGAGGTAGGGAGAAAGGACAAAATATAAATGATAAATAGTCTATCCAGTAAGATACTTATCCATCTGCTTTGTACTTTTAATTGCTAAAATGAACTACTACTCACACAAGAGATACCTATCAACCTTCGCTACAACAAAATTTAGATGATGGCATTCAAAAATTCCACTAAAGATCTTTTTTAGAAAGAAAAAAAATTTTGCATTATGTATCACATGTTACCATAGCCTATTTTAGATTTGCAAATAGTGATTAGAATAAATTGGCAGCATTTAAAATTGTTGCTAATATTAGCGCTGCAGAAACCTAATTTGTTGTATTGCTAGCCGTGGGTCCCAAGTTAGTGTTGGAACTCTCAGAAGCTAGCTTGACTAGCATTAGACAACAACCAAAGAAGCATATATATCCCAATCTAAGACAAGTTTAGGTTATTAACCTCGATATTTATCAACTCACGAAGCATGATGAGTAATATCTTTCCATTTTTTATGTAACGACAAAGATGCTCATACTAAGATATTGAGTAAATCAGCATGACACCAATGTTTTTGTTTTCCTCGATTTACATTTTG
>JBBMKF010471711.1:0-10471 GCA_037834155.1 Curcuma caesia | reverse complement strand
AGAATCATGAACAATACAATTTCAGCATGCCTTGCCTAGCCAACCTTTATTTTAGCATTGGAAAAGTTTTAGTGTGGTTTACCTTTCTTGACCGGATATGCTTCAAAGAGTTGTCTAGCTGATTTTCTAGCTGTTGAAGTTCTCGAAGGCTCAAGGTATCAAGTTGCTCTCCCATTAGATGCCTGAAGCAATTATATATCGTGGCAAGATATCATTGGGTGTGCAAATTATGGAAAACTCTTAGCTCCAATCATTTGTTCCTATGAAAACTCTAGATGTGACTATAATGCATCTTACCTTTGACTTTTACTTAAAGCCTCCATCTTGGCCTTAAGTTTGCCATATTCATGATGCCAGTTTCCCTGTACGATTCTCATGAGAACATTAGTATGATCAACTCGGAATTCAATGATAAATACTTTACATGGGAAGAAGATTATTGCAATTTCGTATAAACTAATACCACTAAGAATCTCAAACAGAGACATGATCATGGGCTCATAGCAGAAAAATCATAATAGACAGCATTTTTATGAAAGGTGAGATTGTCTGCTTGTATAATTCACATTATGATTTGCAAGGCGAAAAATTTCTCGTCCCCAATAGAAGAAGACTTGGGAATGTCCTCAAACTTAGGAAGAGACCTTGATTCCATTTCTAACAAGAGTGTCTGTGATTTGGAAGACTTGAAGTGACCATGGCCAATGATCTACTCATCAACGATGATATCATTGGGAAGACTAGCGTAAGATGAGAAAATTTTCTTACAAAACTAGATATATAGGGGTTATATTTGAGAAAACGTTTCTTTTTCACAGTAAAGAAACTCGTGTGTTGTAGTACGGCCTGCAATTGCGTGAGGGAGTTTGACTAGGGTTTTTATCATATTGGTATCTTTCCATCTACGGCTATGGGAAGGTAAAGTTCATTGAGCTTTGGATCTCCTGAAAGCAACAATGAATAAGGTGATATCATCGAAGAACATGAACCTCTTTACCTAACGTAAGTAAAGAAGTTTCAGCAAAGTATAAGTCTTTTCACTCAACCAGCTATAACATGCCCGTTATGATGTCTAAGAGTAGAATAACGGAGAAAAACTAGGAGTATGATCAAGTTCGTATAAAAATGTACTACTTCAAATAAATATTTATCTGAAATTAAGAATTGTTTTAGATAAATTTCCTTAATCATAGATGAGAATGATACAAATTGCTAGTATTATACAAACTACACATAAAATTATTAGCTATTATTATGTTATTGTACTAACATAAGAAATTAATTTTGTAGAATCACTTTGCCAAGATAGCATAATACTCTTATTCTTAGTTTTTAAAAATATTTACTTTATATTTTATTATCTTGAACGTCAAACAAAATACTGCATTTATAGTTGAAATAATGAATATTAATGTTTCAACTGATTCAGATACTCAGACGAATCCACAACCTATAAAGCTTACAATTGTGCCTTAATGTGGGAGTTTCGAGAATGGGATAAAAAGTATTAGTAATATGTGAAATTGCTAGAAACTTTATTTGGGAAGATGTAGTTGAGGTCCTAAAATCAAGATTAAATAATGGCAATCAAATTCATGTACATGTACATAGAAACACAACTAACTAATTTTTATAGTATGCAGGTGTACCAAATACTACATGATGAAAGAATAACAAGTGTTCTTAGTAACCTGGCAGTCAAGTTCAGATGATACAAGTGCTTTTTCTGCATAGCAATATTGTTCATAACGTTCAAGAATCTTTTCCATACTGCAGAAAAGAAAGGAAAAAAGAACTTAGCAAGTCATAACAAAATTAACACTTATACAATTATCTTGTCTGAAATGTAGGGGAGTTTAATAAATTAACAATATATTAAGATTATCAAATTATCAATCCAATTAATCACAAGTAAGAAACAAAAAGCGAAGGTATTGTATATCCTTCCACGTAATTAAAGTGATCAAATCTTAATTTAGAAAAATAAAATCTTACAAATAAAACTATCTATTTGTCCTGGAACAAGAACACGTACAGATATACTATATTTCAAGTTCACAATGCTTCATTCACCTATAAATGTATATTAGTGATTAGTTATATATGAGTTGCAAACTAGTTCACTCACATACTTATAAATAAGGAGTATTTAAAGCTAACAAAGTAGGGATGCCATGTTGAAGTGGAGAAATTGTTCGAGTTTCCACCTATTGTGATATAGGTTATTATTGTTCTAAATTTACATCTTATATATTGGTATAATTACAAGTGAATCTCATTCTATTTACAGTTTGGCATTCAACAAAGTATTAATGGAATACATGTTAAAATTAATATTCTCTAATCTCAATACTCTAAGTGGTAGACTATTCATCCTTAATAATTAATTTCACAATTGTTTGAAATATGGAATCTATTTTCATCATTCATCAAATGCTACAAATAAACAAACTATGTTTCCTTGAATTGCATTAGCTCTTGACGAGTCATGTATTGTAGAAATGTGTTTTGTATCTGATTGAGTGTCAAGGAAATATAAAGAGATTATATATATACATTCTTGAGTGTGATTGAGATATGGTCTAGTATTGACTAATATCATGTCATTATTGGTAGTGTTTATATATGGTTGTGGAAAAACTTTGATTCGTGGATCTACTATTTAGATTGTAGCCATTCATCAAAGATGATGTTTTATGACATAATTTCAAGATATATTGATGGACAGTAGAAAAGCTTGCAAAGAGGACCAAAGAGAGCCAACAATTTAATCAAATTTGAAGAGTCACGGTAATAGTCTCTTACATAAGATAAGATTGCATATAATAGACCCAATGTAGTTTGATTATTCTCCATGATGATCCTGTATTATATTGGTGGGAGTTTTATATACCAAACTATTCTTTTATTCTCAAAAAACTTAGACAAACAAATAATATGCTTCTTAAACTAAATTACTTCACAAACAACTAAATTACTTTATAAACAACTAAATTTACGTATTTTATTATGACTAATAAAAAAAAATTCATGTCCCAAAAACTTTCTACTATTTTTAAAATTTAAAATTCCTATGTCTCCTTATATTATTCTCCCCATCGCAGAGAACTTGACTAACAATGTGTCGTCAATATTTTCCTTTGGTCACATTTTTGAATAAGACATGAACTTGACTATCTCAACATCTTCCTCTATAATCGGATTGGATCTGATTTAGTTTGGGTCATGTAATGCTAAGCCTGATCAGATCCGCGAGTTAGGTAGGGTGGTAGGCGACTTAACCTATGTGTCAAGTTGGACACAACATGTACAACTATCAATAAGTTTTCAACATCTTCCTTTATAATCGGGCTGGATCTGATTTAGTTTGGATCATGTAATACTAAGCCGGATCAGATCCGCGAGTTAGGTAGGGTGGCACGCAACTTAACCTATGTGTCAAGTTGGGCACAACATGTAACTGTGTCAGGCATGACCTGCATGTTGGGCACAACCCACGTGCTACATTATATTTGCAATAGGTAAAAGGGAGGGACGATTCTAATGGCCAAAAACCTAGGAAAAAACTAAAATATTCCTATTTAGGTAAAGTTAGTTTAGAGTATTTTAGTAAACTTTAGTCTAAAATTACTAAATTATCCCTAATATCCTAAATTATCTTATAATATGCTCAAATTTCACCCTTTTCGTCAAACAACTCACATTTTTTCATTCTCACTCTCTCGCTACATCATCCCTCATTCTCTCAAATCTCAATTTGAATTTGCTATATTTCTATTTTATAATCTAATTATTTACTTTATAATATAATTCCTCCATCATAAATTCTCACTAAATCTCAACAAATGTCATAAGCATGTTACCATCTTGGCAATTCATCTCTTCGCAATAAGGTAAAATTTAATTTTAATTTTTTATTAATGCATTAAATTTATTAAAATATATTTTTTATCATATAAATCATTAGTAATATTTTTAAAATTTGTATCGGATAGTGGTTGTGGAGCTCAATCTACTTATGTTTAAATCAACCATACCATTTAGGAGTTAATTAAGAATGGTTATCATTGATAGGTTTCTTATAAGCAATTAAAAAAATAATGCTTGGTTGTATGCTGAAAATGCATGTAACATTAATGTTTGGTTGTATATAACTTAATATCACAAATCTTATACTAACAAAATTTTGGTTGTGTTTACCTTAACCTCACACTTAATATTTTATGCTTTATGCACAATAAATGATTTATTTAAAAATTATAGATTTGATAACCTATTTAATGAGATTATTAAAATTCTGAAAAAAATTTAAGAAACTTTATTGGAATGTCCTTGAAATTATTTGGATAAGTATTATTTTAGACCCTATGATTAACTAAGTAGGATTTTGTAAGAATATAATTGAGTATAATTTTAAAAATAAAAAATAAAAAATGAATTCTAAAATTAAAAATTATAAGTATATTAAATGAAATATATATATTAAACTTACTGCAAGAGGCATGGTCAGCGACTAATTCCACAACTTTTGATATCATCTTCTTGGGAAAGTAGTGCATAATACTTATATGTCATAGAAACTTTAGTTGTAACCAAGTGGAGTCTTAAACATTTTACTTAAATGAGCTTAAGTTCTACCTAAATTCTTCTGATAATTTAGAAAATTATAAAAACTTAAGAAGTATTAGATTGATGGGAAAATTAAACATGCAACAATGTTCTCTATTTTAGCTGTAATTGTTCATGATGTACTTGCAATTTTTTTATTCTATAGTAACATTCGAGTTTTATTTTAGTGTAGTTAATAGGACATTGGATGAGAAGAGAAGTTGTTTGAAGGAGAATACATTGGAGATATGTGTATGCCTTGAAGATTGAACAAAGGAGCGCCTATAAGATAAAGTAGGACCGAGTATTCGATTAAAATTGAATCAAATCGAATCGAATAAATCAAAAATAAATAAATTATTTTTTTTTCAAACCAACCAAACTGACCGATTTTTTCAATAAAAATTGAACAAATCGAATCGATATTTTATCAGTTAATTCGGTTTTTAACCGAATTTTTTAAATATTATGAAAATTTTATTAATTAATTAGAGATTTATAAATTTATTTACTTAAAATTTATAAACTATTTTTTCTAATTTGAATAATTCAGTTTATTCGATTTATTCGGTTTAACCGAATAAGAAATTTTAAAATCGAAACTGAACTGAATTAATCAATTTTTTTAGAAAAAATAATCAAAATTTTAAAATAACCGAATCGAATTTTTTAATTTGGTCGATTGGATCGATTTATTTGATTTAACCGAATTTTTATTTATCCCTCAGATAAAGTCCGTATTAATTTCAATATCGGACTCAAATCCCAACAATGCCGATCCAAGTGATACTGCAGGTAAGGTGCATAAAGGTAAGTAGAACTTTATTGATCATGATCTTTCCAAATGCATATAAGTAGGCAGCAGACACTGAAAACTAGAAGTTAAGTTCATGGTTATAAACAAACATTTTTTTTTCAAACTTGAAGCTGGAAATGCAATGATTTTATACATGAGATTAATATTAAATTGAAGGGGAGCCTTGGCGCAACGATAAGGTTGCTGTCATGTGACCTAGAGGTCACGGGTTCAAATCCTGGAAACAACCTCTTGCCAAAGACAAGGTAAGACTGCGTACAATAGATCCTTTCCCCGGACCCCGCATGGCGGGAGCTTCGTACACCGGGCTGCCCTTTATGAGATTAATATTAAATTATTTTGTATTGTCTGAAAATGAGGATAATATTATAAACATGTAATGATGTAAGTATCAAAATTTAATTAATAAAAATTTAGAGTTTTTTATCTATCTTTCTATTTTTTCATATTTTTATTTTCCCTTTTCTATTTTTTCTATTTTATAATTTTCTTATTTTTAAGTTTTTCATCTAAAATTATTTTTGCTTTTTCAGGTTTTATTATTTTTTTAATATTATTACATTTTATATTTTCATTCTTTTTGGCTTGGTGGATCTTAGCTGCCATAGGTACCGTACAAGTTAAGCAAGTACGGGTCCATGTTGGGTTGTATATCTATTGATGTCAAAGGTTATACTAGGGACGACAAGTCATGTTGTGCCTTACTTGATCGGCCTGTTTTGGCACCTCTAGATTATTTGAATTTAGAAGTGTTACTAGGAGTAGGCTATCTGGATGAGATCATGGGGAATTGACCAAGATGATTGTGATCATACTTTATGAAGAGGAGTATCAATCCACAAAACTTAAAGCACCCAAAACAACAATAAAGCAAACACCAAGGTATCTATCTTTCTTGTGGAACTAGTGGTCAAAAAAAGGAATCTGGTGTAGTTATCTCTTCGATGATGGTTCAAATTAACTCCAAATTGTGAAGGATGAGGATTGTTGAGAACTATCAATTAGGTATTGTCACAGCGAAAAGGGAGACAATCAATGAGGGTACTGTTCCGATTGAGAACCACCCAGGGACATGTCACCAACCAGGTCGCCTCACCAGCAGAGAATTGGATTGAAGGATGCTGAACCACGGAGTCCTACAATCAAAATAAACGTGAGAGGGTAGGCCAGGGGTGCCCTGGCGCGACTACTCCGACGCTTAAGTCAGCAGACGAAGAGGAGGAAGAAGAAGGAAGAACAAAGGAGAATGAGAGAGTGAGTGTGTGATCGCGTGTGTCCGCATACCTGAGGGCAGAGGAGAGTGGCCGCTTATATACAGGGGAGGAGTGTGAGGTCATGTCTTAATTAAGAAAAGTGTCATGTCGTTAGTTATTACCTTGTCAGAAAAGATATATATGGAATGATCAGATTACAAGTCTTATCTCTGATATACGTTTGTAAGATCACGTCGCACGTTGGTGTCAGGGCGACGATCATAATTACAGCGTAGGGGACTTGTCAGACGAAATGATAGAAATCGACGTAGTCGAGCACCGTGATGACCATTTTACATGGACCTTAACCGAATACGGCTAAGGGTGAGGTGGCCACGCCGACTGGAGGATTCGGCTTGGAGCTGTACGTGGGGTACCAAGGAGTCGTCTTCGTGGAGAATCGACCACATAAGAGGATTCGGCTACATAAGAGGGTCCGAGTAAGGATTTGGCTCGGGCTTGGGAGACCATATCTCGGGAAACTTGGACTCGATCTTTGACTCGATTCGGTCGATTCGGAGCAAGCATGGATTCGACTCGATGGGCGACTCAATTAAGGACCCAGCTCGGGTCCTGGAGGAGAGGATCACGAGTCGAGGGCTGACTCGGTCCAGCCTTACAGTCGGTAGGTTTGGGCCGACAAGGTACTCGGGCCGAAGGTCGAGCCGCCCCTTTTGTTCTATCGGTCTACACTCCTAAACACCCATAACAGGTACTAAGATGGCAACAATAGGAGACAATTGAGACTAATCATGCTGGTGGTGATGCACAACCATAGTAACAACTATCATCTTTGTTAGCAGTGACAACAACCAAGCCCAGCTACAAAATTCACGTGTAGAGAGGGCAGTCAAATAGGTCTTTAGTCACGTAGTTCATCGAGAAGCTGTTGATAGATAAGAAAGAAGGAACAAGAAACAAGTGCACTGATATCATTATATGAAGAAAATTCTAGTTAATTCCCTGAGTAGTTCCTCCTACCTACCTAATGTATATATGTACTACTATTAATTAACATAAATATTATAGTTGGTCCTGGTGTTATAATTTATTTAAATTAGATCCATAAGGATAACAATGATAGCGGGATTCTTATTTTAATTTCAGAAGTTAAACATTAGTGTCGTTGTTATCAATCTGGACGGATTATTTCAGGTTGGCTATTTCTAAAGTTGACATTATTGTCAAAATATAGGGAGTAAAATCCACAATACAAGAAAGGATCCTGCCCTATTAGAATGCATTATGGTGGCAAAATTAATTAACCTAAACTGAGAAGGGATAACAAACCGACTAGAATATAAAAGTAGTGTATCAATCCTGATTGAGAAAGGGAAATAGAGTCTTCTATCATAAACAGAGATGAGGGGAGAGAGCTAACATATTTGATTATAAGTTAGAGACAATGTTTGTTATTTAATAGCTAATCACCCTCTAACAACAAGCCATTAAGAGAAAAAAAAATTAATTTGATAAGCAAAAATGAAAGAATAAATATTCAACGGGAACATCAATCAATGAGGAAAGAGGAATTTATGATTAGGGGCTAATGAGCATCTTTCATAAATTTAAAATTTCCTTTTAGCGTGAGTAAGCGAATTTTATTATTGAGAAGAAAGTGAATTTATCATTAATTTAAGAAGCTTCCATCTAACCCACTTATGCAATTACATTACCCTATATAATAAGGGATCACATGACATCACTTATAGACGTATAAGGATCACAAAGTCTAAATAAGTTCCCTAGCTTGTTATAGTTTTAGACATGTTATAATATAAATTATATTTATTTTGCTAAATAGAAAGAAAAATGCAAGTTACATGTATTGCATAGATCAATAGGTATTTTTTCCCCTTCTTTTATATGTTGTTAAGAGTATTAGAATTATAGATTATTAGTTAGGGAGTTTAATCCCAGGTTGATATCATTTGTTAGGGATATATCTAGAATCTTATATATACACATGTGATGGTTATCGTAAAATGCAATTATAAATTTGGAGCATATCAGAGGCTTTATCTAGGCAAAAGGTTTTCAAATAGCTATTCCCTAAGCTGGAGGCAAATTCCTCTTCATCTCTCTAACCTCCCGGCTCTATCATCCACGTGCTAAGGTATCACTACCTCAACTTTAATGATCCTTCACTATTTGCATCATCTAGCCACTCTTGCCATCTGCATGTGAGCCCTACCAAAATTGGCCATTGCATCTCATTGCTAACCGTGGCAGTTGTCATCGACTACAACTCCGAACTATATCGCAAGTTTCATTTGGACTTCATGGGAGGCCTAGAGCGATAGACTCCCTTGCATTGATGATTCCTCTTGAGTTGCTCCTCTTCAATGGTCATTAATCTAGCCAACACATTATAGTTCTCCTTGATTCCTTTCTTGCAATGAGGAAGCATATTTGCAATCCAGACTTGAAATCTAAGTTAAGGATGTAGTCTCTGACTAGATCTGATTCCGGTTCAGAATTAACGGTTCGACGGTTCGGAATTGTCGACTCGATGATTCTTAACAGATCGACCCTTAGCCTTAACTGTCCAAGACGGTTACAATTCATGGTTCACCATAGTTTACTATAGTTCAATATTATTATATTAAAAAATTTTAAATTTATAAAAAATAAAAAAGGCTTACACTTATTTAAGTTGTCTACGTATTTCCTTAGGGTATAGGAGAATAAAAGCTCACACACTTATAATTGAAGAATTGAAGTCAAAAGCGATTGAAATTTTGAAATTAACAAATGGAATAGAGAAGATAGTGTGAAAATGCCCAAATAGACTCTTTATTTATAACGTTTAAAGAATAACAGATACTAAATTGTAACTATTGATAAAAAATGATCAAATAATCTCAATTATTAAAAAAATAAAATACCCCTCTCTAAAATTATTTTTACTCTTTCCCTCAAGTATAAATGAACTATTGCAGAGTCGAAAGAAATTATTTACTCTCTTATTTTTTTCAACCATTAAAACTAGCAATATAGTAAAATAAAATTATTAATTAACTATCAAATAATTAACTAACATATAAAAATATAAATATTTATAGTCTACTTGGTTAGAATACTTAGTTTCATTTGCAAGACTTGGGTTCGAGTCTTTCACATAACAATTATAAAAAAATTTGAACCGATAAAACGATTACAGTTTTGATTTGGCAACCGAGTCAATGCATATCTAACTCGTTGACCCAGTTATGAACCACCCGGTCCGAGGTTGGGTCTATCTCCGACTAGCTCGAGATACGTCGCTTGTGCAAAGTGTTAGTATCAAAGGTATTCTAAAGCCAAACACTAAAAGAGGAGAAAGAATCCTAATACATCTATTGTTAAGCATTGATTTTTATAAAGAAAAATATTAAATTTAAAATTTATTAAAATTTGAATCGATAAAAATTAACGAATCAAATTGTTAAACATGATTTAATCAATTGAATTAAAGTCGAATTAGATAGATATGAAAATAAGAATTACATGAGTTCAAATTGAAATTGATTAAACTTAATTTAGTCAAATTATAATTGAATCAATTTTTAAACGGATTAAACTGATTTAATCAATTTAATATTTTTGAAAAAACTTTTTCTTTCCACTTTTTCTTTTATTCCCTCCGGTGTTTTTCTCTCCACCGTCACTCGCCACGTAGGCTTCGACACACCCTCCTCTCTTTTCTTCTCTTCCTCCCTTCTCCTCTTATTCTCTTCTTCCCTTCTTCTCCCAAAACCAGCAGCATCATTCCAGCTTCTTCCACCAGCTGAACCCTCTTCTGTTCCTCTCC
>JBBMKF010471700.1:0-10471 GCA_037834155.1 Curcuma caesia | reverse complement strand
GCAATCATTTCATTGCAAATGAAAGCATTTTCTGAAGCTACAATGTACTTTTTGTGGCCATCCTTTGAGAAGAAACTTTTGGATGTCCCGAGAGAAAGATGTGGATGGTGCATTGCATGTAAAGGTTCAATTACAAACAGAAAAGGGTGCTTCTTGAATTTAGCTGCTGCAAATGCCCTAAAAGGCTTTGCAAGAAATAATACTGGACTTCGTCCAACTAAGCATTGTGAAACTCACTTCCCTACCATTGCAGCATATGTAGCAAACATGGAAGAGACACTGCATGGCCTCATTGGTGGGTTATTGCTAGATGCAGACTATAATCTACAATGGCGTAGAAAAATCCGAGAAGCCTCTAGTTGTAGAATCTTGAAAATCCTATTGCTCGAAGTGAGTTTACTATTTTTTTAATTTCCTTATATTACTATTATGTCTTCATTCTCTTGCCAAAGCAATAAGAAATCCTCTAGTGCTCTTATATTGAAGCCAAGAATTGCTCTTTAAGTTATGATAATTGATTATTTCAAATGGTTATTATATTTTTAATTAACCAATATGTAATATACCATCCACTAAAAGATGCCAACGCCAAAATGTTGGAAAATTACTCTAGAATAATATTTTGCCCATGACAAACAACAACCTCAACCATCAAATTTCCCACTTAGCCAGGAAGATCTTTATATCAGAGATAGTCAAGGCATGGTGTAGAGCTGAATGATGCAGTGGTTTTTTGTCATTCATTGCCTTCTCTTATGGTGTCCTGAAAATATAGTCAGGAAGATATTTATATCAGAGATATAGTCAAGGAATGGTGTAGAGCTGAATGATGCAGTGGTTCTTGGTCAATCATTGCCTTCTCTCATGGTGTCCTGAAAATATTAATGAGCTTCTGGTGTAGCACCCTAGGGTCTAAATTTGAGGATGAAACTTAAAATATGATGTTTCTGTTTAATTATCATGGTTCTGTTAACTTGGGTGACTGAGTTACTGACATAAGTAGGTTTAGCTAAATAAATAATCAAATTTCAATGTCTTCTAATTTTGGTTAAGATGTAGCAGTAACTTGCTTTGACAGTTTTAGTCTTGGGTCTCTTTGGCATCTGCATTCTGCTGAATAAATTCATCTAGCTGTTGAGTGTCATTGACGACGTTAATTCAATTACTGCATTCTGACCATTGCAACTTGCATCTGGCTTGCACTATTAGACAGAATCCATCTCCCACATGCATTAGCAATGAAAAAGCATGGCCTGCCAAATTATGGATTGAATGACTTCATTCTTGCCGATCGACGTTGGAGAAGCTCGACATACCTTCCAAATACTTTTTGTGGCAATATTTGATCTTGCATAACTATTTTAGTTTACATATCCATGTATCCTTTGGGCTTCTACCTACCACGACAGTCCTTAAGGGCCTATTTCAGTTTATGCCGCTATAGGTAGCATTTGCCTTGTCTACCTGAGCCACCTTGAGGAATATCCAATTTTACGCAGAATGTTGACCTGCTAGTTTCGATAAGATCAGATGACTTGTTTTGAAGGCCATATCCTAGGATTTATTGACTAGATGGCTTTTGGCTGCTTGAAGGTCTTGGCTGTTCTGTTGCAGAGTGATCATCTCTGTTTTAGGTATAAGGAGACAGAGAGAGCGGTAAGAGAGGTGGTATGTCAATGGAAGAATGTTCTGCATTGAATTTTATATGGACTAATAAAAGTCTAAAACCCAACTGGATGGATAGAACATTTGCAAAACAAACGAATCCAAAATTTCCATGCTTATGTTGCTGCCAATAGTTCATACAGGTGCCTAGTTGCCCAGTAAACTCGCTAGGCTCTCATCATTAATTTAATTTTGAGAAGATAAGAATTTTGGTCGATACAATTTCCTATCTGTTTTTTTTTTTTATTCTCATCTTGAACTAATCTTCTTGGAATTGCTAATAACTCAGAACTCTCTTAATTTGGAAATGGCATTATGTGATTTTGTGGGCTTGTGTCTTGAATTGGGAATGGACTTTGGAACTTGGGTTTGTATTTTTTTTTTTTTGTTGATTATGCTTTCTCTAGTCTCCAAAAATGTGTTTATAGGTGCAGGATACTGGAAATTTCTTGCCGACTTAAAATGCAACATGTGTTTTCTTGGTTCGGATGAGTGAATGCAGAAGTGCTTTATGACTGAAATGTGGATGCTTTTTTTTTATTTTACCCTTCGCACATTTTCCCTAAAAGTTTTCTAACTGATCCTAATTGTTGGAACTCAAAGCATATTATTGGTTTTTTCCTAATAGATCTCTAGTGCCACCACAATTTTACTTAGACCACATGGTTGGTGTAAGATCTTTATATAGAGATCAATAACTCTATGTTGCTGTCCCTAAAATAGTTGTAGCCACTTTGCTATTGTTGTTGGATTTTGGATACTTTGCATTCTTGACATTTCATTTAAACTTGTTCATCCAAGGGTTTCTGTCTATTATTGTCATGAACCTATTTTCTGGAGTATCAAACTTGAATAAGAAATGTTTTTTGACCTTCTGATGCAGCTTGAGCAGAGTATTCGTTCAATTGCCTTTTCTGGAACCTGGTTCAAACTGCTGAGTGATGGGCTACTCAAGTTTCCTGCTACAACAATTTCTACATCTCTCAATGGGCCAAGTCAAAAGCGTGGGCCGGGAAGGCGGAGCAAGAAACAATTAGCATCTGAATCTGCACTGGCATCATCAGAGAGTAGCTCGAAAGATGTGCAATGGTGGCGCGGGGGGAAGCTCTCAAAGGTTGTTCTTCAGACTGAGACTCTTCCCAGTTCTTTGGTCAAAAAAGCAGCCCGTCAAGGTAAAATTAATCTGCAAAGGTTCTTTTCTCTATTAATTCCCTGATATTCTTTAAGGATACTTCCAATTACCTCTGAAACATGTGTCAAGATAGGTGGCTTTAAAAAGATACCAGATATTTGTTATTCTGAAAATCTTGAGCTTCCTAGAAGAAGCCGCCAATTTGCTTGGAGAGCTGCTGTTCAAATGTGCAAAAACACCTCTCAGCTTGCTCTACAAGTTCGTTCTACATCATATTGTTATCTGAGTTTTTGTTATTTCTCTCTTCTTTTTTTGGCAAACTTTTTATTTCTGGCTTGGGATTATCAGGTTAGATACTTGGATGCTCATATAAGATGGAAAGATCTTGTTCCTCCAGAGCAAGCCAATTTAGATGGGAAGGGTTTAGATGGGGATGCCTCAGCTTTCAGAAATGTAGTCATATGTGATAAGCGGTCTATTGAAAATAAGATAATATATGCCCTTATTTTCTCTAGCCAGAAGCATATCCCTTTACGTGTAATGAAGAATGTTTTGGAAAAGGAAAGTATTGACAGCGAAAATAGCAAATTCTGGTTCTCTGAAAATCATGTACCATTATCTTTGATCAAAGACTACGAAGAGAAAATTCATGAGAAACTGTTGCCTGGTTCAGCTGCATTAGGTTTACATGCTCGACCAAAGTTTCAGGAAAAGCAACTAAAATTTCGGCGGAGAGATGTATTTTATTATCTATTACACAAAGGAGACAAACCTAGCAACAGTTCCTGTGCCTCATGCAAAGGAGATGTTAATTTAAGGTAGTTTAAATCTTGAGTTAGTTTTCAAGCTAAATAAATTATTAACCGCCAACTTACTTTATTCTTTTTCCCATTGAATTAAAGGGACGCTAGCACATGCAGTATTTGCCAAGGTATGAAAATGCTGAGACCCTACATCTTTTAAATTCTGTGAAATTTGAAATTGCCAATGGATAAAAAAGGGATTTATTTCTTTGTAAATTTTTAGGTAAATGTCATAAGGATTGTACACTACCCTTGATTGATCGCACAGGATCCTCTTTAGCTTTCAATATCACATGCAGAATATGCTATCATGATAAGACTGCAGCTCTTAATGCAAGTCGTATGGAGATCCGTAACACTCATCTTTCTAAAGGAATTCAAGATCAGTCTCTTTCTCATAAGAAAACAATGCTTCCAATGACAGCACTCAACACTGTTGGATCTACTGGTAAGGCGGTGGTTCAAGGAAAAAATATACTAGTTCCTAGTTCTAAGAAAGAAGGCAAGAGTAAGCGAGCAACAACTAGTACATATGGTCTCATTTGGAAGCGGAAGAATGGGAATGACAATGGTGGTCAGGATTTCAGACTGGTAAATATTGTTCTGAGAAAAACAGAAGGCATAGATTCCTCGAGAAAACCAACTTGTTGCCTTTGCAATGCTCCTTACAGATCTGATCTGATGTACATTCGCTGTGAGAAGTGCCTAAGTAAGCGTACAATAACTAGTATAATCTATTATTATATATATAATTTTGATCTTACAATGAACCTTTACGGAGCTACTGTTCTTTATATTTGCAGATTGGTACCATGCAGATGCTTTGGAACTTGAGGAAGCCCAAATCTTTGATCTTGTTGGGTTCAAATGCTGCAGATGCCGAAGAAAAGCCTCCCGCAAGTGCCCGTACGGTAACCCTGACTCTAGGAAACCTGAGCCAAACTTTGTACAAATTAGAAATAGAGTTGAAGGGACCATGCTAGACAATTCTACATTAGCACACCGATCTATCGCTGCCTCTTCTGTTGCAAAGGAAGGTTTATCTGTCATTAATGGTGATCTTCTGCCTCGTTCCTCTGGAATTGTTGAGCAAATGCAAACAATGGAAGCTTCAGTTCACCTGAGTACGCCTAAACCAGAGCACAATAGCCAGCAAAAATTGACTGTCAGAAGACCCCACATGACTGCCACGACGGATTTATGTTCTGTCAGTAAGTCTCCGGCAAGGAATAACATTGAATGTGAAATAGATGACTATACTTTCTCTGTGACAAATGATGAAAATTTTGCCAACTCTTCTGAAATGGTAGCATCATATGATTACCAAGACAGTGCAAGCGGTGGAGCTGTTTCCTTTAATGATATTAATTGTGATGACCAATGGAATGATCAAATGTACGAAGACGACGAGGACTATGAACCACAAACCTATTTCTCATTCACAGAGTTGTTGGCATCTGAGAATGATCGAACAGATGTATCTGATGACCCTACTAATGCAGGAGGTACTGGTTGCCTGTCAGGTTGCGGCAAGATTGGATCGCATGAAGAACTTGCATATGATGAGTTAGGGCCACAAGGGGTGAATTTAGCCGAGGATGATATGGAAAACAAAGGAAGTGCAGTTCATAATCTGTTATGTAACATTTGTAAGCTCGATGAACCGCCTGCTGATCTTCTCTGTGAGGTTTGTGGGCAGCTCATTCATTCACACTGTTCTCCTTGGGTCGGGGATGAAGAGCCTTCTGGCAGTGCCAATTGGAGATGTGGAAGATGTCGAGATTGGCGCTAGAAGAAATGAATACCTTATGCTGGTTCTGTTGAAGCCCATACCTTGTTGATTTTTCTGGACAGGGTCAGATAACTCCAGCAAAGGATGCTAGTTATGCACCAACAATATGTCATATAAAGTCTTATTCATTGCTCATATGAAGTGCTATACCATTTGCAAACTTATGGAATGGGATCAGATGTTCTGCATCTACATTTTAGCATATCGCACATGCAGTTTTTGGCCAACAGCTTGCCTGGTAGGTGATCTTTTCGCTTTGTGGATAATGAATCTGAAAGGGTGACTGGACGGGAAAGCTGGATGCCTTTGTAGTAGTAGTAGTAGTAGTACATCTGATAAATTTTTTTGTTACAGTGTACTCTGTAGGTGCAAACTACGTACCTGAGAGAAAAAGAGAAGAAGAAATACGAAATCATTTTATCTTAGCTCAAACATTTGAGTTGTGTTCTTCCTTATGCTAGTGAACTTAATTGTGTTTTCTGTGCAATTTATCTGTTTGTTCAGATATGGATGCCTAAGCGAATGAATGAAGCAAGTATTTATGAAAACAAAATTCCAGTCTTAATGAGCAATTGATGTAACTGTCACTGGTGGATAGAGGAGTGTGACTCATTTTATTTCCTAACTCACAACGAAGTTTCGATATGAGATTAGTTAGTTAGATTAGCTCGATAATCTATATAAAAAGTACTAGCAAGCTTGGTTAGTTGATTTCTATGAACAAATTTCATAAATAATATATGAATAATTTATCTATTAAGTAAAGTAAAATTTGATTATAGATTTATTTCTTAATTTTGTTATTTAAATACATAAAATTTATACATTTTTGTAATTTAAAATTATTTGTTAGAAATACAAAATATTTATAAAATTAGATTATCGATTAACAAATTATAGTTTTCTATTATTTAAAAAGCGAATTTATTTCTTAAATTAATTGGAGATATACAAAGTCAAATAACAGAGTTATTAAAATTAATTGTTATAATATCCTTAAAATCCACTAGGGGAGTTTAGTTTGATCATTTTTAATTTTTAATTTTTAAAAATTATTATTTGTTTTATATTTTTTAATCTCATTCTCTAAAAAATGAGAAATTATTTTTTTAAAAAATAATAAAATATTATTTTTTATAGAGAATGAAAACGACGGATGACAAATAGAAAATGAGAAAACTCGACGGTTCAAACTCATTGCACTAACTCTTTTTCTCCCAAAGATTGCAATTTCGACCCCAATAACTTAAGCATCTTCGCCTCGGAACTGCTTTGGAGGTCGAAGGCAGCTCTCATGCGCTCCCTCCCTCCCTCCTCTCGCCTTCCCCTCACCCCCACCCAAACAGAGCGAAGCGCGTCGCCGCCTTTGCTTGCGGTTCGAGATTGAGGGCATCGAAACCGAGGGAAGATGGTGTGATGGGTTGGTTTCATCCCTACGATCTCCTGCTCCTCATCAATTCAGGGCTTCGTTAACATCCTAATTCTCACAAATGGCTACCAGTCCTCCGATCTCTCTGTTGTCTGGGACGCTTCCACCATCAAGAACGTTGTCCGTTGGGGCCTCTTCTTCTAGGACGTAGGAACCCTAGTCCAACCTCCCTTTTTCTTCACTTTTTGTTGCTGATGCTAAAAAACCTCCAAATACTTCAATGTTAGCCAAACGAACTTGACAAAGCTTTGAGGTGTTTATGAAATACGTAATTCTATAATTTCAACAAAATTATAGAATTATTGTTTCTATAATTCTATATTCGTTAGTTGCACAGCTTGGCCATTTTGAGAAAAATATTGATCTAATAATTTCCAAATGCAGGGTCTGGTCCATCTGTCTTCATCATCACTTTGTAATACAAATGATCTGATTTTTCTTATTCATGAATAAAATGATATTTTTATTGAAAAATTTATTTTATTTATAATTTTTTACATTTACAAATCAAACGTATTTTTCAATTTTTTTTAATAAAAAATAATATATCATACCAAACGCATTTTCTATTTTCTAAAAATTAGATCAGAAAACATAAAAATAAAAATAGAAAAAAAAATAAAATAAAAAATTCAAACCAAATGTCTCCTTAATTATTCGGAATGACAACTTAATTAAATTATCAATAGAAAAGTAATTTAAAAAAAAAAGAAATTTTCAAATAAAAACAATGGCGGTGAGCTTAAGATCAAGTGACTTGAAGTGTTGGCCGTAAGCATAACAATTGTATAACGCTTTTACGACGCTAAAATAATTAAAAAGAGAGGGAAAATATTCAGATTTAAATAACGGCGGTAAACTTAAACTCAACCGGTAAGCTTAAATCAAC
The DNA here is from genome assembly GCA_037834155.1 of Curcuma caesia. Lineage (NCBI taxonomy): Eukaryota > Viridiplantae > Streptophyta > Magnoliopsida > Zingiberales > Zingiberaceae > Curcuma > Curcuma caesia. Next base: position 2,761 of record JBBMKF010471700.1, on the reverse strand, counting down.
TTGTTCTATATATCACCTGAAACTAGTATTCTTTCTTTCGCTGAATCAATTTGTTCGATCGCGTCTTCGATCGCATCTTCCTCTTCAAGGTTAGTTTCATTTACTTTGTCTACTTTGTCTTGTTTAATTTAATTAATCTGTCGATAACTATTCTTTCGTGAATTACAAGCATCGATCCACTTCTCTGTAGATGATTTGCAAACAATTTCTTTCTTTGTTTTCTGTCTTAAGAGTTTTTTTTCTTCTTCTAAATCATAAAATGATCACGCAATAAATTACAGTGTTTATGAGATTAGTATTGATATAAGATTTTGATTTCTAAATAAGTTTTCATAACAGGTAAAACAACTTTTCTTGGGACTTAAACTATATATTCCTCCTTCCAGTTGCAGTCACTGGAGAATCCAGCGATAGCGTGACATCATTCTGCAGCTTTGATCTTAATACTCCTCCGATCCTTCAAAGGTTTATTTCATTTTCTTTGTTTTATTGTTTTGTATTAATTAATTCATAATATAAACAATCATCCAGTTAATTATGTAAAGAGAAATCTCTTTTATGTTTAATTAATCGTTTTAATTCTGCTTTGATTCTATATATTGTATCATGCATGATTCATGTTCATCGCGAACGAAACTGGGATGTCATCGCCAATTCTGCTTTGGCGATGGCACTGTTTTAAGATTTTATTTTATTTTCTAGATGATAAAATCACACAATTAAGAAAGATTAATATTAATTAATAAGAATTTATATATGCGTGTATTTACGTTTATATGCAATTAATCTTCTTCCAGTACCTGCAAATTAACTCATGCATCAAGAGATGAAGAATCTAAAAATATATAGTTATTAGCTAGTGAATTGGTCGCTAGGATCTTAATTAATGTTACTATTCCACGGGTTCTTTTTTTTTTTATTATATATGAATCATAAACAACCATCCATTCATAGTTAATCGATTTTCTTTGTTTTTCCTTGATCATGTAATTAATTAAAACTTCCAATGCTCAGTAGATCATTGGTTTGTGAGTTGTTCCGAATCCGATGGAGAAACTAAGGGGGCGTTTGGTTTGAATTTTTTTTTTTATTTTTTGATTTTCATTTTCTATCTCTATTTTTCTGTTTTTGATCTAGTTTTTAGAAAACAGAAAATGTGTTTAGTATAATATACTGTTTTCTATTTTCTAAAAAAGAAAATTAAAAAATACATTTGGATACCGGTAAGTTTAAAATCAATGAAGTAAACAGAAAATGTGGCGGTAATTAAAATTAACAACGTAATTGTATGTGTATTATTTTTATGGCGCTAAATTATTTAAACAGAAAAAATTTCAAATATAAATAGATGTGATAAGAAGTCAATCAACAACTTGTTTGATCATCTCGTTTCGATCATTTCTTGGGACTTAAACTATTCGTCCTTTCAGTGAATCCTCTCGCTCGTCGATGGAGAATCCAGCAATAGCGACGTCATTCTGCTTTGATCTCAATACTCCTCTTTCGCAGGTTTATTTCATTTTCTTTTGTTTAGGTTTTTTTTTTGTATTCATCGACAATCATCCAGTTATGCCAATAGAAATATCTTCTTGTTTAATCGGTTTTGTTTTGATTCTAGATTAATCTTTCACTTGCAAAAGTCACCATCGACGAAGATTTGGAGATGAAGAATCTAGGAATGGTGAATTGGTCGCCAATGTTAGGCTGGGATCTTAATATTACTCATCCGAAGGTTCATTTTATTTTCTTTATTTTATTTAATTTGATTTTTGTTTTTGTTACTAGATTAGTATTAATAGGAGATTTTTGTTAACCTTTCGTGTTAAAATATAATGTAATAACATACAAGATTCATACTTTTGTTTACATGCAGATTAATGATATTCCACCTGCCAAAGTCATCACTAATGGAGATGGACACTATATATTTGGGATTGAGGCCTATCTGACAAAGAGATGTAAAGACTAATTACAACTAATTCATCTTAATTATAATTAATTTGTTATATATATTAATCATGTTTAAATAACATTTTTATATATAATCCTATATATAGAGGATTAACAGCTTTATGTTTCCTTGCCTTGTGCAGACAAGATAGTGAGCAAAATGGGTGCAGGTAAAATTAAATAATTTCCATTTCATCATTAATTAAGCTAATTAAGTGTGCTTTTAATTAATTAAGGTGTATGTATTGATTTCTTAATTATAAATTACATATATAAACGAACCCATTAATTAATAAATTAATTAAACTTTAATTTGTTGCATATATCGATCAGGATCTTTTGGGCAAGTTTTGGAGTGCTGGGATTGCGAGAAGAAAGAGAGAGTAGCTATCAAGGTTTCTCGTGCTCTTCCTGAATATCGCAATGCAGCAAAGGGAGAAATCGATGTGCTCTTGCGACTTGCACTAGCTGATAAAAGTGCCCAACAGTACGTAATTAATTAATTAACTAACTGTTTAATTAGCAACTATATATAATTAACTAATTAACTTGAATGAATGGTAATAATTAAACACTTTAATTTGTTCTTGTAGTTTTGTGCGAATTAGAGACTGCTTTGACTATCGTGATCATACATGCATAGTGAGTAGTCGAGAAAATTAATCTTTAAGATATATAATGTGATCTTAATTAATCTTTACTTTTTTGAAAACAAATTAATTAAATATATATATGTAGGTATTTGAGAAGCTGGGGCCAAGTCTACATGATCTTCTTCGGAAGAATCGCTATCAATCTTTGCCACTTGATC
>JBBMKF010471692.1:0-10471 GCA_037834155.1 Curcuma caesia | reverse complement strand
ATCTTCTTCTCAATTCATGGGCTACTCGATAGGATCGATTAAACTATAGTACAACTCGAAAAACTATGTTCGAAGTTTGATTGTTTTTCGAAACAAAACCACGGGTTCGACTATCTAATTATGTTAATGTTTGAACATCTTATACTTTCTAGCTTCTTTAAACATGTTATATGTCCTCTTAATTAAGCTCAATAGGTTAGAATATTGTTGTGTTCTCACAAAAAACTAATCGGGTGATGGATTGTGAATCCATCCTTTTGGTTGATTTCATGTTTGGTAAATGAAAAAACTTATCGACTCTCCATTATGTTAACTTTAAATAATTATAAGAAACAAATTTGTTCAATGGGGTGATTGAATAATATAAGGTTCACAACATAGAAAGCAAGTAAGATCGCACCATAAACATCGATAAAAAACACTTGCTAAATTTTGTCTACCTAGATTTCTATCGGACTAGGGTTATAAATGAGCTAACACGAGTTGAACCCAAATGGTATGTAAATTAATTTATTTGGTTATCTTATCTTTGCAAGCTCAACTAACAACATGGTTGCCTCCTCATGAAAAAACCTCTATAAAAGATTTAATTTTCGGTCTTTAAACCGATGTCCTAACCTTGCTCTCATGTGGTAAATTTGTAGCCCCCTAACTTGATGGCACGACTGGACATAAGGATGGGTATGTTGCTCCTTTGATCTAGCCTATTGGACATGATTTTTGGTAGCGTGCAGGGGGTTGCCCAAGCCCAAGTCAAGCAAGAGGTATACTTGGATTATGACAAGCAGATGCGACGATTGAACGTGTTGAGTCTTAGCATTTAGCCAAGCAAGCTTATAAGAAATTGTGAGTGAGAACATGCAATGGGGCGCATGCCATGCAGCATAACTAATAGAGCGGCAAGTGGGTTGTTTTGCCTATGTTCGTGGTTTCGGGCTTGGGCCATGCACATGGTGTGCAGCATGACATTTGGCATGGTGCCAAAACAATAAAGTAATGTGGACACACAATTTTGTACATGTAAGAAAGAGTAGTTGGTAAAACTATCATATAATCGCCGAGCCAACCGCTGCCTATGCATTATAAATAGGCAAGGTTGGACAATGGCAAGAGGATTAACAAATATGTAAGGTTTTACTTGTATTTCTTTCTAATTATTATGAATAATAAAAGTTGAAAAGTTTTCTGTACATTGAGTATTATTAGCTTGTGACTTTTGTTAGTCATATTTGAGAAAAACATTCTCTTGTGCCTTAGTGTTGCTTTTGCGGGCTGAATCAAGTGCGGGATTTGATGGCTGCGTAGGAAAATTTCGAAAGGAGAAATTGACCTTGTGACACAAATGTCAAAAGTGTGAAGAAGAAGAGTAGTTGAAGGTTGACCGTTAGGGAAGAAAGGAAGTTGCATTGCCTTTTGCCAAAATTAGTTGAACCCTCTCCCCTTCTTCATGGCTTTATAAACCCCATCCACTCGCCATCCATCAAAACACACCCAACACGAGATAACTTCTTACTTTCCTCCTCTCTTGTTTCGTTCGATACCGTTCAGTGTTCAAGTCTTCCACCTCCTTCATGGGACCTGGAGGACCTGGAGGGCCTGGAGGACCTGGAGGGCCTGGAGGGCCTCCTGGGCCAGGGTGGGCTCCTCTCCCTGGGGGCCCTTTTCCAGGATGGGCCCCAGCACCACCAGGGGGCCCATTTTGGGGGCCAGGTTTTGGTGGCTTCCTACCCTCATGGTTAGTCCTCCCAAGTAAACACCTCCTTCACTACACAACACTGCAAGCGAAGTAACCGGTTCCGATTCGACCATGTCCACTACACACACGAAGACCGAATCGGTTCGGTCGGATCGATAAAGAAAAACCGGTTTAAAAAAAACACTTTTATAATTTATTTCTGATTTATTTTCTGTTTGATTGCAGTTTTTACTTCCTGTGCTGCTGCTGTTTACTTCAGGAATGCTGTGGGCCCTTCTTCGGGGCGGGTCCTAGGCCTTATGGTCCTCCTCCTCCTTTTTGAAATATTATAAAGTTACAGGAGTGACTTGGTAAAAGACGCATGTGAAGGCTGAAAAACTATGGAGAACCACATTATTCATAAAGATGCTTTTGCAATTACAAGGTGTGATTTATTGTTTGTGAAATTTAGAGGACTGAAAACGAAAAAGAAACTTTTGTAATGTCTTAGTGACCATGTAGTCATGTACTAGAGCACTATAATTAAATACAAGGGTTTTAATAACTTTTTCTAATCCATTTTTAAATATGAGATTTAATAGAACTTTTTACTTTTTACAATTCTTCTGTAAAAGATAAAATTCGTCACACCAACAATTCCACATGATCAATGCCATAACCATTTATAAGGAGGAAAATTAAGAAGCTATAATTGACCACGATGAAGAAGAATATTATCTCTCTTCTACAACTCTATTCTGTCGTAACTAATTTAATTATGTTTCGAAAGTAGAAATTTGTGGACAATGGTCAAGAATTTAATTTTATTAAATATTATTTAAGATGTTAATATAATTTATAGCCGAGCTAAATAAATTTTTATTTATTAAAAATTTTATCGAACTTGAGTCGAGCTCGAGCTCGAGTAAATTGACTAGCTCAAGCTTTTTATTATAGTCATGAAGGAAATTGCCTAAACCCTCGCTGACCCTCGAGATCGGTCGAAGCAAGAGGAAAAGTGCCGCCCGAACTCCCTTCTTCGAGTTCCTGCCATGCGAGGCGCTCTCTGCTCGCTCTCCTCTGCGCTCTTGCGACGGCACATCGCTTCCGTCGGCGCCTCCGGACATCCACCTCTTTGCCCTCGTCTCCGGTCTCTTCCCCAGGTGCCATCTTTTATTTACCTCTTCTCCCGTATTAGGTTATCTTTTGCACGGAAAACAGAATAAGGCGCTTATGTAGATGATTACGAAGAACTATTGTGAAAGACGAGATCACTCTTTTGGATCGTTTTCTTTGCACCTCAGTTGGTCGGCAAGTAGCCGGCTGAGAACTCCGTGTTGTTGATTGGAAATTGTCACTCACACACTTCCTAGGTTATAAAGTTTGAATTTTTTTTCATTCGTTACAAGTTACGTCCAACTATCTGCGATTTAAGTTTACTTTCTGCTCATGTATCATCACCGCGTATGTTCATCACTCCTTATGCTCGAGAAATGGCATTGCCATATTCCTCTTCCTGCAACTCTTTTTGTCGTATTAAACTTTTACTAAATCTTATGTGCTTTGTTCCTTGATGTTTAGACTTTGTTTTGGAAATATCCCAAAAACCTCTTATCGTTTTTTGACGTCTTATTTGTTTTCAGCGTCAAGTTTAAACTTTTAAAAGTGCATTAGCTTCCAAACTTATGATCAAGACGACATCTATGATTTCACTTGTCGCTATGATGTTACTACTGAATTCCAATATGCAGTTTGAGTATTGAATGTTTTATCCAATCTTAAATTGCCTATGTAGTAATTATGATCCATGAATTCTCATGTTTCATTTTTTTCTTTCACAAACTTTTTGTGGTTTGTTATAGGCTTATAACTATCAATATTTGGTTTCTATTCTCATATATTAGTGCGACGAACACAATCAATGTTTGCATTGGTGGAGACGGCTTCTTTGAGTTCCAACACCATTTTAGTAAACTAGCCCAGCTGAGTAGCTAAGCAAAGATCACCATTGCTTACTGCTCCAGTCTTTGTTATCATAGATTATGGATGTAACAAATTTGAACGCTTTTGCTACATTTTCTGGAATTGGGTGATAGTGGTATGATCACATAACTCATTGCAATGGTATTTATCTATTTTTTCCTGCTACTGGTTTTGTTTGCCACCACCAGAAAAATCAGCCATGTAAGTGGAAATATCAATGTAAAACTATGTAGCTAAATATTTTAGCTAAAACTGCTCCTATTTATTTTTCCCATGAAATTATTTTCATCTATTTACATTTTTTGAATTGCCTCACTGCATGAGCTGTGGGATAGTGGTTCATTAATATGTGAGAAAATGAGTGATAAAATGTGTCTCTGAAATTTATGATAAACATATGAAGGTGGTTATGGACAAGATGTTGCATAACTCATACACACCCATGCATACGTGGTTTATATGCATGCATATACAACAAGAACAACAACCAAGCATTATCCCACTAGGTGGGGTCGACTATATGGATCTTTCTACGCCATTAAGCTCTATCCCCTTCATTTATACTTAAATAAATTTTATCTTATTTTATTGTTGCTGACCAAGTTTTTTTTTGGTTTTCCTCATTTGATGTGTGTATTTGTCATAGTTTTACATCACATAATTGACACTTTTGTTGGTCGTTTAAATAGATATCCGTACCATCCTAAACGTGTCTTTTGGAGTTTTTTTTCGATAGATGCAACATCGACTCTCTCTAACGGTCTCATTTCTTATTCTATCTATCCTTATATGTCCACATATCTACTTTAATATCCTCATCTCTGCAACTCTTATCTTTTGCTCATGTGCTCAAGTCATAGTCCAACATTTAGTGCCATATAGCATAGCAGTCTAATTGCCATCTTGTAGAGTTTTCTTTTAAGTTTTAGAGGTACTTTACGATTACATAAAATATCTGACACTTTTCTCGATTTCAACCATCCTGTTTGTATTCTATGTAAGATATTTCTCTTAAACCTTCCATTGTCTTGTAAAAATGATTCTAAATATTTAAAGTTCTTAGTTCCAGACAACTCGTTATTTCCTATCTTAATAATTGTCTTATTACGTCTAATATTGTTAAAGTTAAATTCCATATATTTTGTCTTTAAAACTTTTCACTTCTAGTGTTTCTCGCCAAGATTCTAGTTTAGCATTTACTCATTTACGTGTCTCATCTATTAAAATGATATCATTTGCAAACAACATGTACCAAAGTACTGTATCTTGAATTTATTCAGTGAATTCATCCATAATTAGTGTAAAAAGATAGAGACTTACAGTTGATTCTTTATGTAACCTTATCTTTATTATAAATGTTTCAGTTAATTCGCTTGAAGTCTTCACTTTGGTTGTTACATCCTCATATATATCTTTAATTAGTTTAATATACGCTATACTAACACCTCTTTTTTCTAGAATTTTTTATATAATTTTTCTTGGGACTCCATCATAAATTTTTCTAAGTCAATGAATATTATGTGTAGATCTTGTTTTTGTTCCTGATATTTTTCAGTTAATTGTCTGAGAAAATGTATAATTTTTATTGTCGACCTTCTAGGCTTGAACCCAAATTAATTTTCGATTATCGTGGTCTCTTTCCTTAATCTTTTTTTCTATTACTCTTTCTCAAAGCTTTATGGAAAAATGATAATATATAATATGTGATATATATGTTGGGTCTAAAGGATGTCTGTATCTCCACAATGACATGATATTGTCCACTTTGGGCCTAAGCCCTCATGGTTTTGTTCTTGGGCTCTCCCCAAAAGGCCTCATGCCAATGGAGATACTTTCCATCCTTTTAAACCCATGATCTTTCCCATGTGTTTTAGATGTGGGACTATGTTTGCACTTTTGCAACCCAACACTCTAAAGTCAAAAGGCTCAATCAACCCTGACAAGCTATACACCTATGAGCCTATCACATCTAAAATCCTGGTTACTAATTTTTATTTCATAAACTACTTGCCTACTATACTTGTTTCGACATTTGCAGCATCGATATATCATTTATCGCCACTAGACTGTGTCGGCACCAGCAGAGCTGCTGTCGATTCGTGGAGCTGCTGCTGGGTCGCAGAGTTGCTGCCGGGACCCACTGCCAGAACGACGGGTTGTTGCCGGGATACATTGCCGGAAGCTTGGGAGGTTTTGGAGACTTTCATTTTTGCTAGAAAGGTTTCGATCATGTGCCTTACTTCGTAACTACATCAAAAATTAAATTACCGACGATAGTTAAAAAGCCTTGAAAATGAACGCAACATGTGTTGTTGTGCGTTTTCAATATTAGAGTCTCATATTGATCATTACTGCTCGACGGTTAGTACCGCAGACAACGACACGACTTGTGATTTGAGAAGTTGTCTATACGAGAACTTGATATGGATCACCGATAGAGATGGATTTCGACAAAGTCACTTGTTTCATGTCATTTCCACTTAGCGTTATACGTCAGGTATACGTAGAATAAATTGTTATTCTAAAATTTTAATTTTACAGCTATGTCATGTACGTGTTGTATCTTGCATGCATGTGTTGCGGGTGTTACAATAATTTAGTTGTTATTATTATCTTTTCTTTCACTATGCACGCTTTTGAAACGTATAAACACGCACAACGCACCAAGCCAATCCAAACATATAGATCATGTCCTGGTCAAGCGGGTATAAGATAGTGAAAAGAACAAGACATGTTTCATTATAACTGCTGAAGGGTTTAGAAATTGTTCTAGAATCAATCGTTGATTTTTGGATCAATTGGGGATCATGATATACTACTAGGTGTCACTCATGATCATTCCACAATTAATGATTAATTACGGACGACCAATATAATCCTGAACCTATTGGGTCACACGCACTACAAGTTCTCTGAAGGGCTTAAAACATGTTTGAGAATTTGATTCTCAGATCGAGAGAAATAAAGTCTGATTGGACCAGGCAAAGACAAAATTATGGACTTCATCTTACGAAGATAAAATAAACCAAATTAGTTTGGTTCTTGATAGAAGAGATTTTGGTAGATCGAAAGGGATGATGGGCTTTGTCTTATGAAAATGAAATAAACAAAACTGATATGGTTCAAATTAAAAGTAATTTGGTTATTGAACTAAATGATTCGATTTTGAACAAAATTGAATCAACATGGTTTGGTTCATGATCGAAGATATTTTGGGAAAAAAAAGAAGAGATGAAGAGCTTTGTCTTATAAAGATAAAATGAACAAAATTAATTTGAGTCAAATCGGAGGTCGTTTGATTATTGAACCAAGCAATTTAGTTTTGAACCAAATTGAACCCGGTTCGTTATAATAAACCCTAAAAACTAGTTCAAATTAGTTTTTTTGGTCCAGTTTGGTTTGTTTTCCCCCTTTGATTCACTCTCTTCTCCGTTCAGCCACTGCTCACCCGCACGTGTGAGCCTTAGATTTTCGTCGCTCTCCTGCACGCACGTGAGAATAAAACTTCTTGCGACGACTCGATTCCGCTGGCGAGAAGGTCGGAGGAGCGAGTATAAGGGCAAGTCAAACCCTAGCTTGCAGCGATCGATCTCTCTCGCACACCCCTGTTCTTCTTCGTCCGCGAGAAGGAGTTGGAGTCATCGCCGCCTTTGCCTAGCCACGTGGTAGAGGAAGAGAACCCTAGACAAGTGCCACTTGCACAACTTTGCGATTGTGTTTCATTTGAGCGCTACTTGATCACTGATTCCGGGAGGAGAAGGAAAGCAAGCACTGACCACCTTCTCCCATGCATTTCTCCCGATAACGTGAAGTCTCCGGAGATTTTCAAATTCTCTCGGTGGCCGATTGTGTGAGAGGAGAACCACACCACCAGCCTTCCTCTTGTGAATCACGAACTTCCTCTTCACCTTCGCTTGGGCCACTCTTCTCCTGCCACCGACCCCTTCTTCTCCTGAGTCCAGTGACTGCAACAGGACAGAAGGATTACCAATAGCTTAGCCATCCAGAGACGGTAATGCGACTCGTGGCTTGAGAAGCCATTCAGACGAAAGCTTAGCTTGAATTACCAGTAGAGACAGAGCTTCGATAGAGCCGCTCGATTGATGCCAATACCATTCTCGCTGAGCGTCATACGTCAGGTATGCATAGAATATTTGTTATTCTAAAATTTTAAATTTCAGTCATGTCTTGTGCATGTTGTATTTTGCATGCATGTGTTGTAATAATTAGTTATAATTATTTATTTTTTCTTCCGCTGCGCACGTTTGCGAAAGTGTAAATACGCGCAACGCACATCGGGTCGATCCCATTATGGAGGGCATCCAGTACTCGAGCAGCTAATTAGCATGCCTCAACTCATACTTGCAATATCAATTGAGTTATAAGTAAATTCACTAGGAGGTTAGACTTACCTTTCTTCATGGAGCCTTACCCCCCCCCCCCCTCCCTTGAAATCTTTTATCATGGCCTTCGCCAACCTAGCAAAAGATCGTTGTCTTGTCTCTTTACGGATGTTGTGCTATATCTCTACCATGCCACTGGTTAAGGTTATCATGGCTGAGAAGTTACATTCTCATGTTCGTCCCCTCCGTCATCGATCAATGAGTTAATGATTCAGGACGGTCTATAAGAGAAAATGGGAGGGCACTTGATCCTGTCGGAAAGACTTTTAGCCCCATTTGAATACTAGGAGAAACAACCATTGACGTGTTCACCTCCATGACTGATTCTTGAAGGCAGGATCTTTTTCTTGGCATCGCTGTGATTCTTCCAACAACTCAGACACCTCGATTGTCAGAGATTGGGATGATGACCCCTCTGCAGCTACTACTATGTCGCCCAATGGCTCTAAAGATCGAGCCTCGTGTTGGTCGTTTGATGGTTGGACAGTAGGGACTCCACGTCTTTCTGCTTCAGGCGTAGGCTTTCTCATCCGTTTGTGAATGACATATATCAACATGATTTCAAATTGTATAATCATAGGAGAAGTAGTCATAGAAAAATGGCCGGACGCAGGTAGAAGATAAAAACTCTATATAACCCAGCGGTCACCCTCATCATTAGCCCTGATATATATCTCAAAAATTCCAACAATATTTGTTGATCTGCACGCAGGTTATTTGTCCTAGAGCCATTGGATCTGTACATAAATCGATATCGATAGTGATAGGCTCCATAAATCTTTAATGTTCAGGACATGTGCCAACTGCATACTGGTTGTATTTATGTGCAAGTAAGACAAATCGACCCCAGACATGATATGCCATTATATGTATCTCTGACATTAATGTCACATAGCGTACACATTCCCAACACATCACTAAGGGGGCCACCAATTGATACCACGTCGGTCTTAGGTACGGATCGGTGGTTATGCCACGATCTCATCAGTCCAGTCAGTCGAATTTGACCCTCCTTCGACTAAATTTAAAGGGGAGGTTTGTGATATGATAAGAAGAGGGAATCATACGTGGTAGAGTCAAGTCAATAGTCAAACCTTGGTGAAGGTCAAAGAGCCAACTTCGAGCTCATTAGCTCGGTTCGAGAACTTTAGCTCCTCTATCCATCGACTGGGCCACCCCGACTCTAGAGGACACAACTTCCTCGACTCCATCCATCAACTTGGGCACCCTGACTCTAATGGACAAAACCTCCTCGATTCCATCCATCGACTCGGTCACCCTGACATCAAAGAACACAACCTCCTCGACTCCATCCATCGACTCGACCACCCGATTCTAGAGGACATAGTCTCTTCGACTCCTTCATCGACTCGACCACCTCGACCCCAAATGACACAAACTCCTCGACTACCTCACTGACTCGACCACTCCAATGTCGAAGGATTCAAACTTTACAACTGCTCTGAAACCTAATCATCATACAAGGGCTTACTAATAGTTACTGTGAATATTCATGAACATAACACTACAAGTGATCGCAGGAACAATCATATGGGTGTCGGACTTAGTCTACTAGATGCTCTCTTTCATACACGTGACATGCAATGATGGAGGAGCAAGTAACGACTGTCAAATCTGATCTTTCAGAATTACAGATGTAGAGATGCTCTTTTAGACGAATATATAAATTCTAAAGAAAACACGTAAAATGAGCAAGGTGATTCTGTTTGTATTCTTCTTCTTCCTCCATTGTTTTTCTATTTTTTACTTTTCTTAAGCTCCTATGCCAACTTAAGTGTGTTGGAGTGACTTAAATCAAACTCTCTTAACTTCTATTTTAATTCTTATCGGAGTATTATAGATTTTTTTTTTTTTTGATGTTTTTCATCTCGATAGGACTTTTAATATGGTCGCTTCCGCTCTTTTATCCCGTTTAATCATCTTACCGTGATTCCGATAGAAATAATTATATTTTACACAACCTTCCAATTTTGTTTTCATCCAAACTTGCATCCTCCACTCATCCAAAGAGAAGCGACTCAACATTCTGTCAATGCAATCCACCTCAGCAAAAATGTCTATTTCCCAAGGAACCTTCCACTGCTCGCGCTTCTATCAATTCATCTATTGCTTTAACACAACGATGATGGACTGGACATCACCAACCAACCACAACTCAAAATGCTATGCTATAGCAAACCCCAAATGCCATGCCCATGCACAGCACCACCACCAATGAAACGCGCAGTCGGTAGTGGAGTCCGATTGGCGGGGCGATCCAAAACAAATAGAAAGAAAATCCTCCGTTAATGCTCCTCTTAGTTAATCCACGCGTGCCTTGTGCTTGTGCTCTAAATTAGTCGACGCATTCGTCGTGGACGTCGTGCTCTTGGCCGGCGAGCGCACTCGA
>JBBMKF010471646.1:0-10474 GCA_037834155.1 Curcuma caesia | reverse complement strand
AAAGTTTCAAAGTTGAGTGGTCCCGAACGAGAGAAAAAGAATTAGATACTAGGAATTTAGGGATTAGAGCTCGACCTGAACTGAAGTAGAAGAAGATGATTTGAGATCTGAGGGGCATAAAAAAGCACTTTGTCCGGAACATAATAGAACTCAGCAAGCAAGTGGAAAGAGGGGGCTTCATATAGCGATTGAGGAAGGGTGCTAGGTGCTACGTCTCACTCAGTGAGTAAAGCAAGAAGATTAAGGGTGTGGCGGGTAGGAAGCTTGGGATGGAGATAGAAGTTGGAATGCACTCAAGCTGGTAATTAATTAAGAGTTGCATATATCGAAGCTTTGCTTTAAAAGTTGCACTAGCATTAGCAAGAGGAGGAGCAATAGAAAGAACCACTCTCAGACGTCTATAATCGGATAAAGAGGTTATCCAAGTTATTCAAAAGGTAATATTAACGAGTCTTAATAGAATAGAAATAGAATAAATTCTTGAATACTTCGCTTTTGACGGAGGAGGCCTTTTGCTGTTGTCAGGAGGATCGAGAGGTGAAAATTCAGATCGTCGTAGCTTTTCTTTCCGACGGAGCCATGATTGTCATTAGTTCTTTCGGTGTAACTATTGTAGTGTCTCAGCTCAGTTTTTTCATATATTGTGTCAATTTATTTCAGCCAATATACTATGGATGGTTCAAATGCCGGGTCAGAATTGTTGATGTGCACACTCTTCGAAAAAAATCGCCCGAAGAGATGAGAGGATCTGAAAAGCACTCAGAAAAAGAGTTAGACGGCAAGCCACTCTGATGCTCAAGTTAGGGTTCGGCATGAGGAAGAAGTTTAATGACTTGGGAAAATTAGAGTAGATGTGAGCGTCCCTGTACCCATGGACATGAGTTACCTTTTTATAGTAGTTGATCTCTGAAATATTCGTAACCGTTTGAGAAATATTCTAAGATATCAGTTTCAGTATTTTAGGAATATTTCGAAATATTTGTTTAACAAATATTTCAAGATATTTTTTTTATTCTTTGGGTGAACCGGTTTTAGGATTTCTTAATCTTAAAAATAAACAGGTCTTATGACTTTATTCTTGATGAGGTGTCATTATCCTGCCGGATCAAACGTGAATACATAGATGCTAGTTCAAATATGTATACATGTTAAACAATAAAACATGTGTGGAGGAATTTTATAGTTAGATTTAATTAAAAATTTATGATCTATCAAAGGCTAAAAGAATTAGACTATAGGCGAAAACTATGTCATGGGTCAAATATTAACTAGGAATCAAATTCTAAACTCAATTAAAAACCAAGAAAAAAATGGTTTTGCGAGTGTATGACCAAATATTCCTAGGCCGAATTTATTAAATTAGCAAGTCGATTGCATGGTCGAATGACTATACAACAATTAAGGGATCCACATGTAGAGGTGTCAAAAATAAACTCGATCCGTCAATCCATCAATTCGATCTAAATCAATATGAAAAAAATTGGATTAAGATTGAAGGTTTTAGGTCGACTCATATCGGATTGGATCCAAAATCTAACTCGAAAAAAACTTTTGGATTGGATTAGGTTTGGATTGATCCGGGTTGGATTTGGAAAGTCAAAAAAGATAAATAGTTTGTATTTTTATTTTCATTTTAAAGTTATTTGTTAGTATGTGTTTAAATTAAAAATAAAATTATTATTATTATGCATTTTAAATTTTTATTTAATTATTTTATTAAAGAATAAAGGAATAATATTAAATAATAAAAAATTAACTCAGATTGATCAGATTATTCGGATTGATCGAATTATTCGAGTTCGGATATATAGTTTTCAGATTTGTTTTAAATTCGGAATAAAATTTTTTATAATACCTTTGTTTTAATTTGATTCATCCGAATTGACACTCTTACTCCTACTCGCATATGCTTTATAATGCATATGACAATGATGTAACGGTAGGACATCTGAGTTGTAACTCAGGGACCCGCGGTTCGATCCCAAACTACGGCTTATTTGCAGGAATTTTTTTCCAAATGGGGAACACAATCAAAGGATGTTGGGCATCTGGATCGACCGTTGATCGGTGGAAAACTTCCGTGGAACCGGGCCGACTACCCCAGAGATGTGGCTACTGGGATTATCATTTTTTATAATGCAAGATGAATGAATTGAAAATATTAAATAGCCATCTCTACTTGCATCTTGATCGTGACATAGTTACGTTGGTTCTCAGGTGACAATTGTTGGATTTGGCACGGGTCAAATCTCGAGGGTGTCATTGTCCGAATGATATTGAATCACTTGGCATGAGCGAAATCATATTATATTATATTGAACATGCCAAAACAGTGAACGCCGCAATGCCATTTGGCACTACGTGCACTCCCAACGTCAAGACACAAGTTGTCACACTTTTTGAACTTATGTCCTTTCGCTCGGTTGATCTCGTCTTTTTCACCCTCTAGGAGCAATCCTTCAACTCTATAAAATAAACTTCATTCTCGACTCTCAAATCACTTTAAATATAAGTTGTCACGTTGCGATATCTTTGCTTAAGTTTTTCTCCTCGCTAAGAGTCCCAAGGTATTGAAAATTCATTAGGATTTAAAATTTAAAATGCTTCTATTTTGAGTAGAAAGTTATTATATTTTGAGAGATAATTTTCAAAAAAATCATAAACACCTAAATAGGGCAACATCATCTTGAAGAGAAAGGGTCCAACTCTCGTCTTGATTTTACTTACTATTTGCCTGTAAGAGTGTGTCAACATCTAGAAGAGATAACTTGATGACAGATTGATGATAATAATTTTAACAACAATTTTAACATGATAATTAGTAATCATGGTTACCATGGGTCAACCTCCCTTATGGAGGAAAACCAGAGAAGTTTTCAAGGACCAAACTTCAAGCGGGTTGTTGGTGCAATTGATCTTTGATCAAGATTGATCAAGTTCGAGTTCACTCAAGCTGAGTTTTAATATTTGATTAATATATTTGAGGTTGATTGAATGCTAGATATTGGTGATGTCCCAACAGATTAAGATAACGGACGCTAGATAATAGTGAAGTCCCGATAGGTCAAGATTTGACTAAATGCTAGGCAAAAAAAGTTTCAACAAATCAAGATTGATCGAATGCTAAATAAAAGAAATTCTAGTAGGTTGAGGTCAATTAGATATTTGGCAAAGTAATGATTCAACCTTGGAAAGATTGAAATCAAAGGTATCAGTTGACTATTATGAAATAACAATCGACTAACCCAAAACCTTGAGTTCGAGATTTGAAGGGGTTTGTGACGTATCCGTCAACTATTGGGTATGAGCAACTGATAAATCAGTCGAGTGGTGAACTCGACTAATGACATTGTTGGAGCGAATAGAGAATTTCTGAGTTGATTTACAAACTTGACTGTTGATGCAACAGTCGATTGATAGGGTATAATAATCAACTGTTATGGTCAATGCTGAGCTGGAAGAGTCGTTCTATGGGTGCAACGTTTAAAATTTGGAAGAACAATTGACTGATTGTGATAAGTAGTTACCTGTTAGATGGTTTCTAGTCATAACAACAACACTATAAAGGAGGATTTTGTAGAGGATTTCGAATGTTAATTTTTGGAGATTTTAAGGGAGAGTGTTATTGCATTTCAGACCTTCAGAAGATATTTCAAAAGCAATCAACAGTTAATAAAGCAAAGCTTTCGTGTGTAAATTATTTATTTCTATTGCATTTTAGCTCTTTGTAGACAAGCACAATGAATGAAATCGAACGATCTAAGTAAATCGCTATCCATCCCTCTCTAGTGGTTTGAAATTTGGAAGAACAATCAATTGATTGTGATAAGTAGTCAACTGTTAGATGGTTTCTAGTCATGACAACAATACTATAAAGCAAGATTTTGTAGAGGATTTCAAATATTAATTTTTGGAGGTTTTAAGGGAGAGTGTTGTTGCATTTCAGACCTTCAGAAAGTATTTCAAAAGCAATCAACAGTGAACAAAGCAAAGCTTGCATGTGTAAATTATTTATTTCTATTGTATTTTAGCTCTTTGTAGACAAGCACAATATACGAAATTGAACGATCTAAGTAAATCTCTATCCATCTCTCTCTAACAGCTTGAAATTTGGAAGAACAATCGACTGATTGTGATAAGTAGTAGACTATTAGATGGTTTTTAGTCATGATAATAATGCTATAAAGGAGGATTTTGTAGACGATTTGAATGTTAATTTTTGGAGGTTTTAAGGGAGAGTGTTATTGCATTTCAGACCTTCAGAAGGTATTTCAAAAGCAATCAATAGTGAACAAAGCAAAGCTTTCGTGTGTAAATTATTTATTTATATTGTATTTTAGCTCTTTGTAGACCAGCACAATGAACGAAATTGAACGATTTAAGTAAATCGCTATTCATCCCTCTCTAGCGGTTTTCATTAGTCTCAACAAGTGATATAAGAGCAAGTTGCTCTTCATCGGGCTGATCGCGCGGAGGAGCTCGCCATAGAGGAAGAAGAAACAATAACGTTCTTTTGTCCTCCGATGCCAATAAGTGCTATAAGAGCGATGTCATTCTTCATCGGACCGACCTTCATAAGAGCATAGCTCTAGAGGAAGGAAGAAAAATTATGATTTCAGAATGGATCCCTGAGATGAATTTAGATTTAAAATAAAGGGACCTCTACCGTTCGGAATAAGAAATTTTGAATATTGGAAGTCACAGATGAAACATTTCATCATGATGGACATCGATCGCTAGTTCATCTTGTTGGAGGGATTTGAAATCCTAAAGGATAACAAAGGGAGACTCCTCAAGAAAAGAAATAGATCGAGAAGCAAATTAAAAAAAAATTAAAGATACATAGTAAGGTAAAACGAATGTTTATAAACATTTTGCCTAATGATATTTTTAGTAATATAGGTGAGTATTGGGATGCCAATGAATTATGGATGAAGCTAATAAAGCTTCATGAAGAGCCCTCACTGGCACAAAAGGAGGATGAGCCCAAGGAGGGAGGCTGGTTGAATTCATGAACAAGAGAACTTAGAGGTTGAAAGGTGCTCAACATCCAAGAGGAAAGATGAAGAAGCCTCTATCTCAAGGATTAAGGGGGAGATTAAGACATTGACATCAAAACGAGAGGAACCTCGACATCCGAAGTCGATGAGGAATATAGTGTCACCTCTATAAACATAGGGAGTCCAACTCTTGAAGGTATAATAATTTCAAGTGTCAAAATAAAGATCACATTATTTACTTTGAGTGTAGGGTAAAGGGCACTATAAGAGCAAGTGTCCAAAATTAATGAAAAAAAAGACACAAGTGGTGCTTACCATGGCACCTAAGCAAAAGGAGTCAGACCCTTGGTAAGGAAAGGCAAGGATCACATAGTGTGCTTCTCGTGCAATCAACATAGACATTATTGAAATCAATATCAAAGGGAAGACATTCAGTAAGGATAAAGGAGGAAGTTCAAACTTAGAGGAAACTTCTAAGGAAAAATCGGAAGTATCACTTCATAATGAAATCCCTTTGTTTCTCATGATAAGAAACATGTTAGAATTAAATATTATGATTTAAGTGTTTATTATCATGAAAATTAAAAATATAATAAATCTAAGGACAATTCTAGATCATGTCATGGTAGAACTATCTTACCTAAGGATAGAAAAGTAAAGAGTGATCTGGGTAAAAACCCTAAGAAGAGTAGAAATATGCCTAGAAAGAACAAGGTTCAAGTTAGACAAGAAAAAAAATCAAGAATCAAGGACTTAGAAATGAAAAATTAAGTCTTGAGGTCAAGACTTAATAGTTTGGAGAAGGCTCTAAGAAAGATGACAAATGTGTTTAAAGGGTCTAAGAAGAAACATCTAGGCTGAGGTAAGAACTTACCAAGGACAAGAAAGGTTTGAGATACAAATTAAAGTTAAAAGATAATGTGTTATTATATCATAGAGTTCCATATAACTATAAAACTAACCCTAGGTCTAGAGATAGAATCAAGATTACAAGGGAGGTCATTCCTATTATTGACCTTGATGAGACTAGAATAACTAAGGCTTCTAAGAAGTTTAGAAGAGTCATTAGAAAGATATCTAGAAAAGTTATCTCTAGTGAGTACCTAATATACTCAAGGAGCTCCAATAGATACAGGGTTCCTAAAAGTGTTCACACTAAATGGGTAAAGGATGTGTCAACTTTGATTGGAAAGGAAGTTAACTCAATCAGGGTAAACTTGACACTTTAGGCATTTTCAAAGTATAGTGACATCTTGAGAATGAAAATTTAAAATTTTGTCGTAGAGAATTTTTGAGTGTGCCAATAAGAATTTAGTTTTTAAGTAAATAAAAAATTGACATGGTAGGATAAAATCTAACAGTGTGTCAAGTTTAGAGTTTTGACACATTTAAGAGAGTTAGTTTGCTTATGTCAAATTTTATATTTAGTATAATGTTAGATGATGATACTTGAGTTGGAGATCTAGATATTTTATATTATCATGTCTTTTGTTTGCACTTATCATGTTTTGTGTGTCATGATAATCACCATGCCCTCTCATACATGCCTAATTGTGATCATATTTTTCAAGCTACTAGAGTTTGCATTCTTACCACGATAATACTTTTTGTTTTTTTGATGGAAGGTAAAATATATAAATACGATCAAGGAGACAATGTTGATTAGGGTAGCTCCTCAAGTCTAACGAAGTGTCAAATATGAGTAGGTGCCCAAGGTCGGATATACATGTGTTTATAAATCCTGAATGCCAACTCTGCAACAAAACAAACACTGTCAAACATGCTACTATTCCTTGCCAGCAAGACATGGTGAATCATGATAGCATGGTAAGGTGTCAGCCTCACATGAAGCTAGTAATCCCTCGTACTGGGGCTGCTGCTGCCTCATAGTATGTGTTAGTAAGTGAACATCGATGACCTCCTCGATAACCACCATTATATCCCCTCCATGACTATTTGAACTGCTTACATCTAAAGAAGATATGCTCTATTGTTTCTGTCTCAAGCCTAAAGGAGGTGAATCATTAGCCCTCTAGGTACTCTACCTCTCTCGGGTAGGCAACCTTCGGTACGTCAATGTCCGTAAGGTAGAAGCTTGTCACGGCTAGGGATCACTTTGCTAATCTATCCTCTCATATGTCTTCTAGCAACTTGCATCTCTGAAGTGGAACATGCCTTCAGTGCTCCCCTGCCTCTGACTGAACCGTGGGGCTAGGGACTGGTCTGCCTCCTCTGGACTCTCTATAGTGCCAAGATGCTGTCGTGGCAAGCCAAGTATCAAATCGTGTAAAGGTGACCAAAGACATCCACTCATATATGATGAAGTATATATCAAATCTAAGTATGCCCATGGTGTTATATACCGAAATGATTTTTTTTACATGTATGACTACAAGTAGTTGAACAAATCATATAATGGTGACCAAGGATATTGACTCATTTTTGATGGAGTATCAGATCTAAGTAGATGTCCAAGGTTTAGTATCTTAAAATATAATAATTTTTGTTTTGAATCTAGTCATGATTCTTAATTTGAAACATATCATGTCATACATGCATCATTTAAGTATGATAGATTTCTTTTGACAGTTATACATTATGATATATGTCATGATCATTCACATGCATAAATTTAAATTTCTTACAATTGAGGATAAATGATATTATTTGGCATTTTAGGTAGGAGTGTCAAATTAGAAATGGCTAGATAGATATGCATAATCCCTTAATTTAAGAAAAACTATTTTACATCTCACGAGAACTATAGGATAACTTGTATGTGTATTAAGATACATTAGACACAAATGAGAGCTTAGGATGATGAGCTAAGTTAAAGGTACTGATATAGTGCATCTAGATGAGATAAGTATTATTAAATTATATGAATTTTATGTTTACAAATCATGAAAAAAGCTAATGTACAAGTCATGTGCATTTAACTTATAAATCATGGTTGAAAATTATTTGCCCGCGGAGCATAGCTGAGTTGATTATGACGGAGCAGACTTGTAGAAAATGATTGAAAATTATTTCAAAATCATTTAGAAAAATCTCGATGAACTCTATTTATTGATAGAAATCACCATTAATAGTGTTGATACAAAGCTAGAGTGAAATATTTATGGTTTTAATAGTTTCTAACTTTATATCATTCTTTGAAAAATTGATATTTTTTGAGAAAATTATTTTTTTCTAATAGTCTTTGACATAAGTAATGTCTGTTAGAATTTTTATAATTTTTTTAAAAAAATCATAGAATTACTTTTGTATTTTTGAAAAAATTATTCAGATAACAATCAGCTGTTTCAGAAATAACAATAGATTGATGAGGTTATTAGTTGACTGTTAGATGCCATCAATCGACTATTAAGTAGGATTTTGACAGAATTAGGTTGTTTCGGTCATCTATGTTCACTCCTAGGTATCTTAGCTACTTTTAACTCTCTGATATGCTTGGATAAATATTAAAAGGAAAAATTTCTTACTGAACATGAGAAGGGGAAACTAAATGGGAGGAGAACAAAATTGAGGGCCAATGTTAAACTTTTAAACTTACAACATAGATTTTGAAACCTTCTAAAGGTTTAAAACTCTAAAATATTGTTGGTGCAATAATTAAAGGTTAAATGTCTTGAGGGGAAGGTCCACCTTAGAGGCATGAGATTAAGGAATGAAGTATTTTGAAAGATAGTATACTCAAGGTTGAGCTTTTGAATAAAATAGAAGGTAGGGAACCTCCATTGAGGTGTTGCCATGAGTTTGGAATGAAGGACGAGAATAGATTTTATGAAGATTTTTTGATGTATACCAAAGGAGGAGAACGAAATCTTTTAAGTTAGGAAACTTTCATTTATTCTTTGATGTAAAAAGTGAAAAGTTGGGCTAATGGGCTAACCTAACTTAAACATATTATTAAATATTAAAAAGGGAGAGATTATTAGTGCAATCAACCTTTAGTCAAAGTTGACCAAGCTTGAGTTGACTTGAGTTAAGTTTCTATATGTGATCAATACTTTTGAGGTTGACTAGATGTTAGATGTTGGTGAAGTCCCGGAAGGTTAAGGTTGATTGAATGCTAGGCAATGATGAAGTTTCAGCAGGTTAAAGTTAATCAAATGCTAGGCAAAGGAAGTTCTGACAGGTCAAAGTTGATATATGTTAGGTTAAAAAAGTTTTAGTATGTTGAAGTCAACTAAATACTAGACAAAGTGAGGGTTTAATCGTAGAAAGATTGAAATCAAAGGTGTCACAACTTGGAGACGTGTATCCCTATATGAGGGATAGTCTCCTTGCTTAGACAATATTTATTCCTAAATAAAAAATCATAAATAATACCCAAGAAGGGTACACTAGGTTGTACAATCATGAATATGCAATACTTTATTTAATGATTTAGAAGAATGTTAACCTAATGTTTGTCCTAAAACATGGACTTTACTATACCATGGCATGACTAATAGACCGACCTCATGCAAACATGAAATAGAAAATACAAAAATAATAAAATGCATAAGTAACCAACTATGTAATAAAGAAATAAATTGAATGGACTTTATAGAAACCATTTCCATAACTATTGCAGAGCATCTCTCAACAATCGTCTATAATATTGACCAAACCTTAAAAATTGCCTCATGTCTGTGAATCTAGAGGCCAAAGGAAAAAAGAAAATGAACATAAAGCGCAAAGTGGAGATAAGAGAGACATACATGAAATATAATCAAAGAGGGCAACAATATAATTTACAATTTATATTTTTCATATCATTCATCTTTTATTCTCTTTTTAATCAGTTATTCATAATTTTTCATTTTTCAAAATTACACATGTTATAATCTTACTTTATCCGACAACTCAACATAATTTTATTAAGTGGATGAACAACATGCAATACACCCATCAAAGATGTATTGTATAAGTAAAGGTGAACAATCCGTAATCCACTCGTATGAATGCATCATATGTATGCATTTATACATGTATCTGTAAACCATGCGAAAGAGATGTATCGTATTTACATGAAGTAAATGATCCGCAATCCTTTCAATACGAAATACATCATGTGCATCTACCTATACATACATATATAGGGTGAATGACTTGTGATTTACCTGAAATGTATCTCATATAAAAAAAATTAGACGAACAATCCGTAATTCACCCAGTAAAGGCAAATCGTCTCAATTTGGTCGAAGTCTATGAATGTGCAAAAAGACTCAAATTCTTTTTAAACCGCATAGCAAATACTTTATATTTATGAAAAGTTATTTTATTACCAATCTAGCATAAATAATCTCATATCTTTAGCAAAAATTAATAAAAGTGATGAGATGAAGATCTCTCATATTATTCGATTTTAAATCACTACTTTAACAAAACTTTCTTCATTATTTACCATCTTAAAATTTCTCATAAGGATATGCGCTTTCTTTAAGAGAATTATCTTTAAGTTCTCCTATGATGTCTCTAAATTT
>JBBMKF010471618.1:0-10475 GCA_037834155.1 Curcuma caesia | reverse complement strand
AAAACAAAAGAGGCTCCTCATTAGCCGTAGACTGCAAGCTCAAACTACAGTTCAATCCATGGATATACATGCAATCACACAATAAAAATGAATAAATTATTGTGAGATTTTCTTTTGCCTTTTTTAAAGATATTCTATAATATTATTTGAGAATGCAACTTTAAGTTTTAAATTATAAAAAAAACGGATTAATAGTTTTTTTAAATAGCGGACATTATTATATTAATAATATGTTGACACCATGTTAGTCTGTATGATCATTAGAGTACAAAAACAAATTATTTGTCTTAATTAAACAGTGATCATTTTTTTCAAAAAAAATTCTAAAAAAAGTAAGAAAATAATGAAGGCATGTTGTGAAAAATAGACATACTACATATTAAAAATATTAAATATATATTTAACAGTAACCAATGCATAATTAAATCTTAACATCAAATTTCAAGCGGGGAAATATTTCCAGTAACACTAAAATTTTAGCCAACATTTAAAAAGAAAAAAAAAACTAATTAACCAATCACCAAATCAAAATCAAAGATTTTAAAAAGATATATTTTTAATATCGATTATGACAAGCCTATAACATATTAAAATAACTCAAATTTTAAATCTAACTTAATAAAAATCATTATATTATTTTAATTTGATCAAAATCATTTTAAAACTATTACAATAACTGTAATAACAGTCTAGCAATTATTTGATGACTACTATAATATAATTTTATAGTAGCTAGTATGATAAATCTCAATTAGTCAATGGGACAGGATCGATCACCCCCAGAGATAATCAATGGGGTTAACTGGAATTTATCATTTTTTTATAGTAGCTAGTAAATAACGGTTAAAAGTTTTATAGTGAATTTCACTAAATCGAAATAATTATAATTAGGTTTAAGTAATTTTGAATAAGTTATTTAAAAAATTAATATAAAAATACTACATGTATTATATTTTTATGTAATTAAATCAGATTATTTAATACATTGTAATATTTTTATATATTTGTTTTGGTTTTTACCTTATAATTTAATTAAATAATAATAATAATAATAATGGGAAGTCGAGCAACGTTGAGAGTTGCGACGCTGTAGGTGGTCCCAGATTTTGGCACGTACCGCTTTCCATATCTGGTTTCCCTATCTCAGCACCACTCACTATAAATCCCCTTCCCTTCCCTTTCCTGCCCTTCACTTCCCCTCCCTCGCTCCCTTCCTTCCTTCGTCAGACAACACACATTTAATGTAAATCGCGCTAGCTGCGTGGATGCAGCGTAGCAAATAGATCATTTTCTTATCTCTCCATTCCACCTCCTCTCCTCCTCCTCCTTCTCCTCCTCCTCCACAATCCTCGGACGAACCTTTTCGACCAATCGATGCCTTATCCTCTTCCTCACACATCGATCGATCGACCGGAGAAGAAGCAAGAAGCAATTCAGTAATTGATTGATTGGAGGCGAAGGATATTAGTATAATAAAGCCTTGGGAAGAGTGAACTTACAGTGAGAGGTCGCCATGGCGGGCAATGAATGGATCAACGGCTACCTGGAGGCGATACTGGACTCCGGCGGTGCGGTGGCGGACGACCAGAAGGCCGCGTCGGCGTCCGCGACCGCGCCGGTGGGCGTCCACTTCAACCCCACCAAGTACTTCGTCGAGGAGGTCGTCATCGGCGTCGACGAGACCGACCTCCACCGCACCTGGATCAAGGTCGTCGCCACCCGCAACTCCCGCGAGCGCAGCTCTCGCCTCGAGAACATGTGCTGGCGAATCTGGCACCTCGCCCGCAAGAAGAAGCAGGCAATAAAAATTGCCTTTTTCCTCCGCATCTTCTATTCATTGATACAGTAATAGTTAAAGTCGTGAGATCAAATTCGTTCGCGATCTATGCTTATACTTGCAACACAGAGTCGATCAAAAGGAATCGCCTTGGTCGGTTTCCAATGGAAAAAAAATGATCTTACTCTGGAATTTGAACTGCTGATTGCAGCTGGAATGGGAGGATACTCAAAGGACAGCAAGCCGGCGATGGGAGCGGGAGCAGGGCCGGAGAGATGCCACCGAGGACATGTCCGAGGATCTGTCGGAGGGCGAGAAGGGCGATACGGTGGGTGAGTTGCAGCAAAGTGATACGCCCAGAAAGAAGTTCCAGAGGAATGTGTCTGATCTCCAAGTCTGGTCTGATGACAACAAAGAGAAAAAGCTCTACATTGTGCTTATCAGGTACATGAATAGCCGCCGTTGGTGAAGTCTCCCAAACACCTGGAATGCAGATTCCTGTCAAAACAAAGAATTTATGCCATATTTCATCCATGAAAAAAAAAATGCTTGCTTACGATATCTAATAAAATTTAGATACAATAATCTCAACTACATATCGAGCAGAACCCACTAGTTTGGCGTATTTATGACACAAGGTTGAAATTGTGTCACACTTGTAATGTCTTGGAAGCCATAAGAAAAGATAGTTCATGTGAAGTTGGTGGTGCAGATCTAAGTGGACCTTGTAAACACAGTAGACTTGTGTCAATCTTCAATGGATGCCTTAGATTGCAATTCGAGATCGTAGTAGAGTTCAGCAATACAAGTAGGATCCTCTGAAGGTAAATAAATGTTACTCTTTGGCATGTACACAGGGAGGAAATAGTAAGCGGCATATACCTGTTTCCAATGTCATTAGCTAGTGACCTAGGAAGAATTCTGCATGACAACAGTTAATGTACATATGAGTTCAAGCTAGAAGTTTTAACAACCAGTATACAAGTAATCAAAACTTAAAGTCACAGTAGAACATTCAGTTACAATTGTACCTGTTCAAGTAAAAAAAGAGTTGGGTATCTGTCAATTATCGTTGCAATTTGTCAGCTTGCATGGCCTAGTTCGAGGAGAAAACATGGAATTAGGTCGGGATTCAGATACTGGTGGCCAGGTAAAAGCAATATTATCCCTATATGTTCATTGGTATTCTAATTTTTCATGTGGGAGGTGGTTGAGAATATTGCATGGAACTTACAGGTGAAGTATGTGGTGGAACTTGCTCGAGCACTATCCATGATGCCCGGTGTCTATCGGGTCGATCTTTTCACTCGCCAGATAACATCCCCTGATGTGGACTGGAGCTACGGGGAGCCTACGGAGATGTTGACATCAGGTTCTTATGATGCAGAGGGGAATGATGTGGGTGAGAGTGCTGGAGCTTACATCATTCGGATACCTTGTGGCCCGAGAGACGAGTACCTGCGCAAAGAGCTTCTTTGGCCATACCTGCAAGAATTTGTTGATGGAGCTCTAGCACACATCCTCAATATGGCAAAGGTCTTGGGAGAGCAAGTTGGTGGAGGGCATCCAGTGTGGCCCTATGTGATCCATGGCCATTATGCTGATGCAGGTGATGTGGCTGCTCTTCTTTCTGGGGCCTTGAACGTTCCCATGGTCCTCACAGGCCACTCTCTAGGGAGGAACAAACTGGAGCAACTTCTCAAGCAGGGCCGTCAATCGAAAGAAGACATAAATGCAACTTATAAGATCATGAGGCGCATTGAAGCAGAGGAGCTCTCCTTGGACACGTCTGAACTTGTCATCACAAGCACAAAGCAGGAGATTGATGAGCAATGGGGATTGTATGATGGCTTCGATGTCAAGCTTGAGCGAGTGCTAAGGGCACGGGCTAGAAGGGGGGTAAACTGCCATGGCCGATACATGCCAAGGATGGTGGTAAGCATTCCTAAATTCACACCTACAAAAACAAAGATAACAAGAAAATATAATTTCACCAGTTATGAGCAGTATGGAATATATCTACAAGAATATTTACAATCTTCTCTTTAGGAAAGAATACTTACCTTCTGATAGAATAAGTTTGATAAAGCATTTTGATTTCAACTTCTAAGAAGATTGTTCATTAAATATAGCAACTTGAGTACTGCAGTTATGCAAAAGTTTGCTCATTGTGCCATAACATTGCAGGTGATTCCTCCTGGGATGGATTTCAGTAGTGTTGCAATTCAGGAAGACACAACTGATACCGATGGAGACTTAAAAGACATTATTGGTGTAGATGGAGCTTCACCTAGATCAGTTCCGCCTATATGGGCCGAGGCAAATACTCTCATCTCATTTTGAAATACATCTAGTGATCCCTGTGTTCAAGAAGCAATAAAGTACCATTTCTGCAGGTTATGCGTTTCTTCACAAATCCTCACAAACCTATGATCTTGGCTTTATCAAGGCCTGATCCTAAGAAGAACATCACCACCCTTCTGAAAGCATTTGGAGAATGCCGACCATTGAGAGAACTCGCTAATCTTGTGAGGACCATTTCTTAACTTGTTCATGTGTCATGTCTATGTTCTAGTGTAATATTGTTTTTGGTTGAAGATTGAGTGAATTCATACATGACCTAAAAATGCAATTCCTTTCAGAGGAAACATTCTCTCATCATTGACATGAACATTTATCTGGACAATATGATGCAAAGTTTTAGCTGAATCACATGAACTATGGATGTAAACACGAAATCATTCAGAAACAATACTTATCTAGTGCATTCTTAATTTTTTCTACAATAGCATAGCTTTTGCACAACTGAATGGTTGTAGAAAAGATAAAAATGGCTTTGCTGAAAAATGTTTCATTAAATAAAGCACAGTCATTATCATTTCTTCTATTTGCAGACCCTAATTATGGGGAACAGAGACAACATAGATGAGATGCCTGCAGGCAATGCCAGTGTCTTAACAACAGCATTGAAGCTAATTGACAAGTATGACCTATATGGATATGTGGCATACCCAAAGCATCATAAGCAGTCTGATGTTCCAGAAATCTACAGGCTTGCAGCAAAAACAAAGGTTGAGTGTGATTCTTGTGAATTTATTTTATGACTGATTTGAAAAACTTACTAGCTAAGTTGAAGTTACTTTAATTTGCAGGGAGTTTTCATTAATCCTGCTCTAGTTGAGCCTTTTGGTCTTACCTTAATTGAGGTATGTGTGATATATGTTGGCATAACTGAAGCTATCTTTACGATTGTCTGACCATTAATCATATACTTGGGGCAAAATCTAGGCGGCTGCACATGGACTCCCTATGGTGGCCACAAAGAATGGAGGTCCTGTTGACATTCATAGGGTAAACATATCTCCTTTCTCTATCACAATGCAGCCACTATATCACTTTCGAAGTACAGAGTCTTATTAGTTTTCATTGCATCAGGCACTGAATAATGGATTGCTTGTGGACCCACATGACCAGAAGGCTATAGCTGATGCACTTCTGAAGCTGGTTTCAGAAAAGAACCTGTGGCATGAGTGTAGGAAAAATGGATGGCGAAATATTCATCTCTTCTCATGGCCTGAGCATTGCAGGACATATCTCACTAAAGTGGCTGCGTGCAGGATGAGATATCCACAATGGAAAACAGACACTCCCACAGATGACATGGCTGTTGAGGAATCTTATGGCGACTCTCTAAGGGATGTACATGAGTCATCACTTAGGCTTTCGGTGGATGGTGAGAAAAGCTTGCTCGGTGGTTCCCTTGAGTTTGACCCAGTTGAACTAGAGAAGGTTGGAGCTGGAAAGAGTGACCCAGAGCTGCAAGATCAAGTGAAGAGAATCATGAGCAAGATCAAGAAACAGGCACCTGAACCACAGGGTGTTGACAGTGGCAAGAAGCAAAGTGAGGTTTCAGGATCTACCATTAACAAGTACCCTCTTCTCCGAAGGCGGCGGCGGCTATTTGTTATAGCTGTTGATTCTTATGACAGTAGTGGTGCTCCTGATAAGAAGATGCTGCAGGTAATACAGGAGGTGTTTAAGGCCATCAGATCAGATTCTCAAATGTCGAAGATTTCAGGCTTTGCTCTCTCAACTGCCATGTCCATTTCAGAGGTTCTTGCCTTATTGAAGTTAGTAAAGATCCCTGCAACAGATTTTGATGCTCTTATATGCAGCAGCGGTAGTGAAGTTTATTATCCAGGCACTGCTCAGTGCATGGATGCAGAAGGAAAGTTGTGTGCAGATCCTGATTATGCCACACACATTGATTACCGCTGGGGATATGATGGTGTGAAGAGGACATTGACAAAACTGATGAACTTTCAAGACGGTCAGGATAATAAAGCATCTGAAAAGTCCACTGTCATCATAGTAGAAGATGCAAACTCCAGCAACCCTCACTGTGTTTCATTCATGGTCAAAGATAAAACCAAGGTAAATTGTAGAAAAATCTGGTTTCATGTGCACAAATCGTATCTGACATATAAGATTACTACCCCAGGCAAAGCGCGTTGACGATCTTCGTCAAAAGCTCAGAATGCGAGGACTCCGATGCCATGCCATGTATTGCAGGAACTCTACAAGGTTGCAGGTTGTTCCTCTGCTGGCATCTCGATCTCAAGCATTGAGGTAGGAAAAATGCATCTCCATTGTGTGTATGTAATATGCAATTGCATCAGATTTGTCATTTTTAAGAGCAGATTTCAATAGCCCTCAGTTTTTATTTTCAAAAGGTTTGGCATTGTTGATAATTAGAAACTTCAATTAGGTTTAATAGACTTGTTAAAGGCTGCATCTAGAGAGTTTCAGTATCAATGAGCTATACCAAGACTGACTGCCAGGGCTAAACGGCACTGCCTATTTCTAATCTAGAGAAGTTTGTGGGTTGTGGTTTATGCTGGGATAACATTTCAAATCATAGATCCTTGCATGCCACTCTTAATGAGGTTGACTGGGAAAACTAAAACCTTCTAAGCAGCTTCCCTGCTGAAAATTATCTAGTAGAGCATGCATCAACCAATTAATTAATGGGTATCATGTTGATGAATGTGTGTAGGTATTTATTTGTTCGATGGGGCCTTAGTGTTACAAATATGTACGTGATTCTTGGAGAAGGAGGTGATACAGATCATGAGGGGCTCATATCAGGAAACCACAAGACTGTGATCATGAAAGGGATTGTGGAGAAGAGTTCTGAGGAGTTGCAGAGAACTGCTGGGAGCTACCAGAAGGAAGACATAGTTCCATCGGAGAGCCCACTCATTGTCTATACTGACCATGGAATTGTTGCAGGGGAGATCATGAGTGCACTAAAAGAAGCAACCAAAGCTGCCTCTGGAATGTGAGCAATTAATGAGTCAGTAGGTTTGCAAACGAATAATGTCTTTTAACTTATAATTGCAATCAGATGCCCTCACATTCAAGTTTATTCATGATATAGGTATATGCGAAAAGAAGTCAGATCTCATGAACATAATGAGATGTGACTTGATGTTCATAAACAAATTACTTTTTCTATAGCATTACTAGCATCCCAATTTGCAAATTAATCTTTAGTAGGTAGGTTATGGACTTCTCTTTTGAGTTTCTAGGCTTGTCTGATATAAGTGGCTGCACTGAAATGATCAAAAATAGAAAACTGAGTGAAATTTGATCATACTAAATAACAGTTCTGATTCCTTATGATAACTTAGTTCTTTTTCAAATTGTATTATCTTGTTAAATTTGTTTATATTCATATATAAATGGTGTTACGTTTGTTAAAATACATTTTTAAAAAATAGATCCTGATTTGAACCCAGAATATACATTCTTTTGAACTGTGACCTCTAAAACATGGGAAAATGTGATTTTTTGTTGCATCTTTGGTAGGTCCAACAGATGCTCTTAGTGTGTTCGTGTATTATGTTCATAGTTTTCCTAATTGTCACAAAATTATTAATAATTTTTTGTATGTTAGAAGTCTGGTAGATAAAGTGATGAGGTTAGAGGAGTTGTGAAATCCAATTTAATTATAAGGTCCAGAGGTTTGGTTGGAAGCCAAAGACTTAATTGTGTACTTCAAAGATCTAGCCATAAGCTTTAGGGGTATATTTTGTGAATCTAAACAGATGTATAGCATGAAAATTTTGTGTTAGGCTTGATTTAAATCGAAATTCAATCCAAATTGAACCCAAACCTAAGCCATGTTTTGGCCTAAATTATAGCAAGGATTGACTTTAAGGGAACATTTCCATCATGAGTGCTCAAGAAAATTTTGATTGTGCAACCTATTACCTCTAATAAAACAGGCATAAAAGGAGCATTGAAGAACTTCGTTAACATATTCATTACTTCAAATTTGCACCTGTTATCCTTCATAAGAGTTGTGGTCAAGACATAAGGAAATTACATAGCTTCCATGAACAGTTTATTGTTGAGTAAGTAAAATTGCAGAAAAATTCACATACTAGTCATTTTTGTCGACGAAGTACCAAATCCTTGCCATCCTGCATCACTCACTGCTAGGCATGCTGTCTATGATTGAAACCCTCAACTAATAATCCCTGGATATGCACTCAACTTTTAATACTTCAGTGTTTTCATAATTGACCATTAACATTGGGAAAATTATCTGATGCTGAATAAGCAAGCAATATGCCTTCACTGAAAAAACAGATAGTTAGCAATGCAGATGATCATGAATTGTCTCAAATGAGTAATTACCATCTTTAAATGGTAGAATCTTTTGATAGCCCTCAGCATTGTCTATCTGCTCGACAATTTGCTTGAAATCTATCTTCATCAAAGTAGGCAATCACCACAAATTCAAATTCTATGATTTTTGACAATCCTAATATCAGATCCCATAAAAATACTAAAATAGACCCAAAGCAAGTGCTAACTTTTCGCTGTTGTATCCTAATGAACTCTTCTTTTCCTCTTCCTCAATGCAATGAAGCACCCAGTCAATGTTGAGTTCATAGCCTTGTTCTCCAGATCCAGTAGCAAGTTCGTCTAATTCCTCATATATCTCCTTATACTGTGGATAAGATTGATCATCTGCAATTGCAATTTCAGCTTTCCGGCGTCTTGACGTACGCATCGATGAGTGCTGCGCCGATCAACCCTAATTTGCGCAAACCCATTCTCAAATGAAAAACCACGAATCCTGAACCCTTGCTTCGAAGCGACCATCCTCGCGCACACTGGAATGGAAGTTCAAACAGTGAGTCCTACGACTTCACCAGTGCCTTTGCTCATAAATCTCTGCATCAGGCCGTTCCGAGACGCCGCCACCGTCCTCCCCCGCATCGGCTCGAAAGGATTCCGTTCGCTCTCCAGATCACCGGACGGCAAAGAGAAGCATTCGATGGCAACGTTCCACAGTGTCGGTGTTTCTTTATTTAGAAAATTTTTAAATAAAAATTAAAAGGACTCCCATTATCAGAATCAAGGACGCCTTTTTTAAAGTTAAATAGTGTTTTTAAATACTACTAAATATATATTTTTTATTTTAAAAATGTTTTATTCTTAATAAAAAATATGGAAACAAACAAACGAACATTTAAACTTATATAAATAGTCAAAAAGGCATCTCTGTTTTTATCAAATATTTTATATTAAAAATATTTTTATTTCAATGATCATTTTATTATAATTAAAATTATTATACCTATTTTATATCAAAATACTCTTTATAATTTAATCAAAATTATTTGAAAGTTGAATTTTAAAATTTTAAATTTTGAATATTAAATATTATTATATTAAAATATTTTTTATATTGTATATCTAATCATAATTGTTATAATAATATTAAAAATAAAGATATTTTTTCGATAAAATATATAATAGGCATCAAGTCATTAAATGTGGAACGTCTTATAATTTTTACCCTAAAAATATTATACACATGACATTTTATATAAATTTTTTTTATAAATTTAATTAAAATCACGTTAAAATTATTGTAGCTATTATTACCCGCCATTAACTGATTATTATAATATTATAAAAAAAATTAATAAATATAATATTATAGTCATCACTAAATAATTGTTATATTATTAATTTGAAAAATAAATTTATATATAATATTTTTGACAAAAATTTATTTTTTAAAAATGACTTATTTAAACGCTTTCTAATAACTACTTCATGATTATTAAAATGGTTTTAGATAACATATTTTCGATATGAAAATACATTTTTAATGATTTTAATAATTATTGGCACTCTTTTTATTTAATAAAATTATAAATTTATTTTTTTTAAATGTGGAAAGGAAGCCACTTTTTTTTAAAAAAATAGATTTTATTATTCCTCCTAATTTTCTTTTCTACACTAGAATATTTACGTTTATCATTAAAAATAATAATAATAAAAAATAATAATAAACGCGTGATACAAACGCCAATAAGAAGAACAACTTGCCGTCATATTCTATCTATTTCTCGCTAATTCCTATTGGCGGACGCGAAAGCAAATATAAACTGCGATTTTGAAATCCGCCCTCTTGCGCAGAATAAAAGGCCAAGTGGGGGACTCCGTCCGCCGCGCACCACTCTTCTCCCTCTCTTCCTTCTGCGATTAAATTCGTCGCTTCCGCTCCCCAAAACCCTAAATCCCTTTTTTTTCCTCGATCCGGTCGATCGCCGAAGGAGGATGTCGGGGGCTGGAAACGAAGAAGACAAGAAGCCGATGGATCAGGCGGCGC
>JBBMKF010471607.1:0-10477 GCA_037834155.1 Curcuma caesia | reverse complement strand
TCGAGCGTCAACCTCCACTCAATCTCGGGTCCCGACCTTTACCGTAAGTCTTGGGCGTCAACCTCAACCTCTACTCGGTCTCACATCTCAACCTTGGCCTCTCCTCGGCCTTGGGCGTTGACCTCTACTTTGTTTCGAGTCTCAAACTCGGTCTCTTCTTGGCTTTGAGTGTCAACCTCTATTCGGTCTCAAGTCTCATCTTCAACTTCTGTTTGACCTCGGGTGCCGACCTCTACTCGATTTCGAGTCTTAACCTCGGCCTTTGCTCGGTCTCATGCGGTGATCTCATCTCAACCTTGGGTCTTTCTTTGTTCGGTTCTAAGTTGAACCCATAAAGTCAATTCACCCATAAGACCATAAAACCCTGAGATTGTTTCTCTCGAAAAGCAAAGGAAGTATCTCAGAAAACATGGACAATGGAAGCGCATATATCGGAATACACTATAAATGGTAGCAAGTATTTCAGAATAAATCATAAATGGATACTTATGTTTCGGAGATCAGACACATTGATGATTCTATAAAAGGCTGCTCATACCCAATATCATAGATATGCACACACAAAATCTTAAATTTTCTCAGTCCTTAATCTCTTTCCTCTCATAAAATCCTAACTTGAGCATCAGAGTGACTTGTCGGGATCCACCTCGGCACCATTCTAACTCTCTTTTGCAATGCTTTTCAGGTCATTTCATCCCGTCCAACAACTATCTCCGAGGAGCATGCACATCCGCCCATTCATTGATTGGTAGCTTGATCATCCAAGGTATTAGGTTGAACAAATTAATGCTAATTGTGAGAAATATGAGTCAAGATGCTGCGATGGTTACATTGGAAGAACTAATGACAACAATGGCTCCACTAGAAAGAAAAACTGTGGTGAAGTAGTTTGACAGGCAACCCGCTGCTCGAAATTGATCAAGCTAGACTAAAAGAGATAGATGGGTTCTTGTTACATGCCCTTCGCCGTTTGCATCCTTTGCACCGATCCCACTTCTCTAACCCTACTCATACCACCCTACGATGGATCTCCTCCTTCGCCACCAGAAAACCAGAATCTCGCCTCGGCTGCTTTTTGTTTC
Organism: Curcuma caesia; assembly: GCA_037834155.1. Lineage (NCBI taxonomy): Eukaryota > Viridiplantae > Streptophyta > Magnoliopsida > Zingiberales > Zingiberaceae > Curcuma > Curcuma caesia. Next base: position 9,395 of record JBBMKF010471607.1, on the reverse strand, counting down.
CCAAATAATCTCCTCAAACGCAGGTTGAAAGAAGACAACTAGAAGAGGAAAGAGCATGCGGAGGAGATGCTCCATCGTCACGTCCGCCGTCTCCATCGTCTCCTTCATCTAGATGCTCAAAGCCCTAATGTCAATTGTAGTCTACTCCATCGACGTTTTTCTCAATAAGGAATCCTACAAGAGATCCTCCATGCTCAACATGCTCTCCATCTCCTTCGGCATCGCCATCGCCATCTATGGAGAAGCCCTATTCAACACCAAGGGTGTCACACTTTGGCTCGGCTTCGTTGCGTTCGAAGGCCACCTGCCTCTTTCTCACCCTAATCTTGCTCACCTCTAAGGGGATCTCCCTCAACCTAATCACCTCCCTCTACTACATTGCCTCCTGCTGTTTTGTCATCATTTCGTGTTCTTATGAAAATTTCTAATCCATATTTTGAAGTTACAGATGAGATGAAGCTGCTGATTTGATGGTACAAGTGGATTCTGTAGGTAATAAAAGACAGCCCAACTGTCTAAGAGAAAGGTGTACAAAGAGTTGTGAATATGTACAATGACAAAGCTGTTGACTTTCTCCAAGCAGATAGCATAAAGAGTTATAAAAGGCGATTGATTCATCTGCAGTATTGGACTGCTCTCAGTTTCGTTTGGAGAATATTTTCTATTAGTCACAAGGTGCCAGTGGGACTAAAGGAATCCTCCATATTTCCTCTTCTGGAATATGGTTGACCATCTAAAGCTAAGGATTCAACAAGTTATTTCCTTCCTATTAGATTTGTTAATATCTTTCTGTGCAATATCTACAAACCTCATATGTTAATTATCATCCTGCTCACAATATTTGATTTGTGTCATCCTATTTGCAACGCCGAATCATCGATTTTTTGGCCGTTAACTTTGTGAGGAGACTACCCCTTATACAATGATATAACTTCAATTATTTGATGAATAGAAGGATCTGTTGTCAAAAGGAACGTGGAAAGAGTCCAACTAGGACCTTTTATTATTAGAGAATTCTTTGGAGCATGGGTTACTATTAGTAATCCAAGATTTCTTGAAAAATTAGAGATTATATGCCCGGATGTTGTTGAATATATTTCATTTTATCAGCTGCCATCACATAGTAAATCTGGATCCTTTGCTTTTCTAAATATTGGATAGGTGCGTGAAAGGCTAACATAGTAGTACGTTAGAAAATCAAATGTCAACGATATCTTGATTTATGAGTGTGAGATGAATGACATGTGTGCTCATTAAAGCACCTTACAATATGAGAACATAATTAGAGTGCATGGATGCCTTATTTTTACCTACATTATGTGTGATGGTTAATATGAATCTGACATATCCGAAAGATCTCTTCAATAGTAATCGATTGGTCTCTAATAGGCCCGTTGCTCTCCCTGATAGTCAAGATTTCTATTTTACCTTTGATGAGTTAGAGTTTTATTGCATTTTTGTGGATTCAATTTGGATTTCTACATGAAAATAAAATGCCAAATGACATGATTTGATTGAAATTGTGATATATTGTATATTTGAATAATTAATTCTAATTTCTATGATTTGACAGTGAATTTTGTATTAATTGATTTTAACTCTTTGTAGGACTCAAGTGGAACCACGATCGAGCCAATTGGGATCAAGTCAAGCCAAGATTGAGCAAATTCGTTGACCCAAATCTCATGATCAAGCCTCAAGTTCAACCGATTTGAATTTGGAGTGAAATTGATTGAATTCGGGTTGAACAAGGGTTAAATCAGGGTTGAATCGAGTTAAATGGAGCTGAACAGGAGCTTAAGGGATCCAAACCTACTAAGCTATAGTGCCGAACCTGTTAAACACAGTAACCCAGTTATAACGAGAAATGTACGGTACCGAAATCGCGGTCACTGTAGATCTTCGTCTTCGCCATTTTTCTTCTTCTGTTTTTTAGATTTCGAGCGGCGATCTTTAGTTCTTCTTCTTTCAAATTCATTTCCGAATTCCAGAGACAACTACAACCACAGTTTGGCAATCAACTGGAGTTGAAATCGCTGGAGAGGGTTTCTTCAGAGTTTCAGTTCCGCCATAGATTCCAGCTGAAATCTTCGGATCCAATATGATCGGAGCTATCAAGGGCATTCTGAGGGGTTCTTTAAAGGTTCTTGAGGGTTTTCGAGCTTTAAAATGCAAGCAGTTTGAAGGATTTTAGCTGGGTTTTCAAATCTAGATCGGGCTCTGTTCTGCGCAAGCGTAGGGTTTCTGTGTGTTGATCGGATTCAATTCAGATCAAATCAAGCTGAGATTGAGAGCTGTTTCTCTGAGATTTCTAATTGTTTATCAGGCTTTGTGTGACGGCAAGGAGGTGATCGATTTGGAAGGGAAGATCTGAAGCATTTCTGATTTCTATTTCTGTTAATTATGTTTCTCACATTTGATATTCAGAACTAGTCTTGAATTCGTTTGATTAATTCATCATGCTTGATTAGTTTGTTTTGGTTTGTTTAGGTGATTTCTTGTTGCATTTTTCTGATTACTGATATTAACCATGCTCTTGTTTCTGATTCTTTGGCATTGTTCCGTATCCAAGCTGTTCAGTATCAGTTACTGTTCCGTATCAGTTGTTTGGTTTGATTAGTTAAGCATTTATTCTAGTTGTTAGTTAAGTGAATTAAGATTGCCTAATTGTTTTCCAAGCTAGAATTGTTTCTTTAAAATTCAATTTGTTATCTTAGCCTAGTTTTAGCTTTTCTTTGTTCTCTAATTGCATTTTAAGTTTTAGTTGTTTACTTCATTGCTTGATGATGTTTAGAGCTTTGCATTAGTGTTTCCTACAATTTTAGCTTGATTTCTGATTTTCTACAATTTGAGAAAGAAGACTTTTACATTTCATTAATGTTTCAATGAATAATTAGCATATGTTTGATTCCTTGAAATTGAATTGCATTGCATTCATAGATTGTTTCATACTTAGTTTCAATTGTTTTCATTTTAAATTAGTAAAACTTGCATTTTTCATTCATTTCCTTATTATGAATTTACATTCCGTTGAAAACATCAAAACCCCATTTACATTTGAAAAATCCAAAAAGAACGATATCCTAGCTTGACTTAAATAATTTTCTACTAGTCCTTAAAAAAATACGACTCGTGGCCCCTATACTTCATTTGTTTTGTGAGCTAAGAGTTTTCGATTATAAATTTTAATTTGAGGTTCACTCGTGACACTAGTTGTGGGCTCTATCAACCTCCTTCTATAACGCTTCCATATTATTTATTTGCCTATATTAGGATTCATGTGATCTATCTTTTGGATCATTTATGTTAATTTTTAGGCATTATATATCTCTTAGAATCTTGATTTTGAGATCGGGCATACTATTCTCTTTTCGATTTCATAGGTACTCTGACTCAGACATAGTGGCAGATCAAGCTATTTTCTCTCCGACTCCATAGGTACTTGGGAGTCGTGAGATCGAACTTATTATTCTCTTCCGACTCGAATACAATTTCGGATCGAGTTATTCTCTCTCTGACTCCATGGCTACTTGAGAGTTGTGAGATCAAGCTTATTATTATCTCCCCACTCGAACATAGTCGTGGATCGAATTATTCTCTCTCATATTCCACGGGTATTCGAAAGTTATGAGATCGAACTTATTATTCTCTCCCGACTCAGACATAGTCACAGATTGAGTTATTCTTTCTCAGACTCCACGGGTATTTGAGAGTTGTGAGATCGAGCTTATTATTATCTCCTGATCGAACATAGTTGCGGATCAAATTATTCTCTTTTTGACTCCATGGGTACTCGAAAGACATAAGATTGACCTTATTATTCTCTTCTGACTCACATATAGTCGTGGAGTGAGCTACTCTCTCTTTTCGACTCCACGAATACTTAGGAGTCGTGAGATCGAGCTTATTATTCTCTCCTGACATGAACATACTTGCATATCAAGCTATTTTCTCTGATTCCATGGGTACTAGAGAGTCATGGAATTCCTAACCGTGAGCTAGCAACATAGCCTTACAACAAGCACGTATCATTGAGCCACGAGCTCGTGACATAGCCATACAACAAACACGGAGCATCGAGCCTCGAGCTCATGACATAATCTTACGATAGGCATAGAGCATCGAGCCCCGAGCTCGCGACATAACCATATGATAGGCACGGAACACCGAGTCTCAAGCTGGCGACATAATCTTACGACAGACACAATGCACTGAGCTTTGAGCTCACGCGACATAGCCTTACAATAGGTACGGAGCACCGAATCTCGATCTTGAGACATAGTCATACGATAAGCACAGAGCACCGAGCCCCGAGCTTGTGACATGACCTTACGACAGGCACATAGCACCGAGTCCAGAGATTGTGATATAGCCTTATGACAGGCACGACATACTGAGCCCTGAGCTTGCGACATTGCCATACGATAGACACGTAGCACCGAGTCTTGAGCTCACGATATAGCCTTACGATAGGCATGAAACACCAAGCTCTGAGCTCGCAACATAGCCTTACAATAGGCATAGAGCACCGAGCCCTGAGCTTGCAACATAGCCTTATGACAAGCACCACGCACTGAGCTTTGAACTCGTGACATAGCCTTGCGATAGACACGGTGCACCGAGTCTCGAGCTCGTGACATAGCCTTACAACAGCATGGAGCACCGAGCTTGCAACATACCCTTGTGACAAGTATGGAGCACCGAGCTCGCAATATAGCTTTACAATATTAACATCATCGAGCCCCGAGCTCACGATAAAACCTTACGACAGGCACTGTGCACAGAGCCCTAAGCTCGTGACATAGCTTTATGATAGGCACAGAGCACCGAGGTTCGAGCCCCAAGCTAGCAACATAGCCTTATAACAGGCATGACGCCCCAAGCTCGCGACATAGCCTTACACCAGACACGGTGCACCAAGTCTCGAGCTTGCAACATAGCCTTACGATAGACATCGCGCCCTGAGCTCGTGACATATTCTTACGACAAGCACGGAGCACTGATCCCCAAGCTCGTGGCATACCCTTACGACAGGCACGAAGCACAGAGCCCCGAGCTCGTGACAATGTCGTACGACAGGCACAGAGAATCAAGTTCCAAGCTCACGACATAGTCTTACGATAGGCATGGCACACTGAGCCCTGAGCCCGCTACATAACCTTACGACAGGCACAAAGCCCCGATCCTCAAGCTCGCAACATAGCCTTATGACAGGTATGGAGCATCGAGCTCCGATCTCGTGATATAGCCTTACGACAAGCACAACACACTAAGCCCCAAGCTCACGACATAGCCTTACGACAAGCACAGAGCATCAAGCCCTGAGCTTGCGATATGGTCTTATGACGGCATGGAGCACCAAGCCTAGAGATTGCGATATAGCCTTACGACAGACACAACGCACTGAGCCCTAAGCTTGTGACATTGTCATACAATAGGCACGAAGCACCGAGTCTCGAGTTCGCGACATAGCCTTACGACAGGCATGAAGCACCGAACCTTGAGCTCACAATATTGCCTTACAACAGGCATGAAGCTCTGAGTCCCGAGCTTGCGACATAGCCTTACGATAGGCATGACGCACTGAGCCTTGAGCTCGTGACGTAGCCTTGTGACAAGCACGATGCATCGAGCTCCGAGTTCGCGATATAGCCTTACAATAGGCATGGAGCACCGAGCCTCAAGCTCGTAACATAGCGTTACGATAGGCACGAAGCATTGAGCCCCGAGCTCGTGACATAGCCTTACAAAAGCAACATCACTGAGACCCGAGTTCACAACATAGCCTTACAACAGGCACGACGAACCAAGCCCTGAGCTCATGACATAGCCCTACAATAGGCACGGAGCATCGAGCTTCGAGCCCCGAACTCGCGACATAGCCTTACTAGAGGCACGACACCCCGAGCTCGCGACATAACCTTACACCAAGCATGGTGCACCGAGCCCCGAGCTCACAATATAGCCTTATAACAAGCACGACACCCCAAGCTCATGACATAGCCTTATGACAAGTACGGAGCACCGAGCCCCAAGTTTACGACATACCCTTATGACACACATGGAGCACTGAGCCTCGAGCTCGCGACATAGCTATACGACAGGCACGAAGAATCAAGCCTTGAACTTGCAACATAGCCTTACAATAGGCACGGCGCAATGTGCCCCGAGCTCGCAACCTAATCTTACGACAGGCATAGAGCTTCAAGCCTCGAGTCCCGAGCTTGCGACCTAACCTTATGACAGGCATAGAGCTTCGAGCCCCGAGCCTCGAGCTCGCGACATAGCTTTACGATAGGCATAGAACATCGAGCTCTGAACTCGTGACATAGTCTTACGATAGGCACGAAGCACTGAGCCTCGAGCTCGCAATATAGCCCTATGATAAGCATGGAGCACTGATCCCCGAGTTCACGACATACACTTATGATTGGCATGGAGCACTAAGCCATGAGCTTGTGATGCAGCCTTACGACGAGCATGGAGCACCGAGCCTCGAGCTCACGATATAGCGTTACGACAAACATGGAACACCGAGCCTAGATCTCTCAACATGGCCTATGATAAGCACGGTGCATCGAGCTCTAAGCTCATGACATAGCCTTACGATAGGCACGGAGCATCGAACCCCAAATGCATGACATAACCTTATAACAAGCACAGTGCAAGGAGCCCCGAGCTCATGACAAAGCCTTACGACAAGCATGGAGCAACCAACTCCGAGATTGTGACATAGGTTTACTACAAGGATGGAGCATCGAGCTCGCTACATAGCCATATAATAGACATGGAGCACCGAGTCCTAAGCTCGTGACATAGCCTTATGATAAGTATGAAGTATCGAGCCCCGAGCTCATGACATAGTATTACACAAGCATGGAGCATTGAGGCTTGAGCTCTCGACATGGTTTTACGATAGGCACAACACACCAAGCTCCGAGCTCACAACATAGCCTTCCTACAAGCACGGAGCACCAAGCTCCGAGCTCGAGACATAGTCTTACGATAGGCATAGAGCACCGAGCCTCGAGCTCGTGCTCCGAGCTCACGATATAGTCTTATGATAAGCACATAGCGCTGAGCCTCGAACTTGTAACATAGACTGTTGACAAGCATGGAACGCCAAATCCCGTGCTTGAGACATAGTCTTATGATAGACATGAAGCATCCCGAGCTCACAACATAGCCTTACGACAAGCACAACGCACCGACCCAAGCTCATGACATAGCCTTACGACATACACGGAGAAACTAGCCCCTAGCTTGTGACATAGTCTTACAACATGGATGATGCACCGAGCCTCGAGCTCGCATCGTAGCTTTGCGAGAGGCACGGAGCCCCGAGCCCCAAGCTCGTGATATAGTCTTACGACATGCATGGAGTACTGAACCCCGAGCTTGAGACATAGCCTCACAATAGGCATGGAGCATTGATCCTCGAGCTTGCGACATTGGCTTATGACTGGCATGGAACACCGAGCTCCAAGCTTGTGAGATAGCCTTATGACAGGCACGACGCATCGAGCCCCAAGCTTGCATCATAGCCTTACGACAAGCACAGAGCCTCGAGCCCCGAGCTCATGAAATAGCCTTGCAATAAACATGACATCCCGAGCCCTGAGCTCGCAACATAGCCTTACAACAAACATGGAGCCCCGAGCTCGTGAGATAGCCTTACAACAGGTATGGAACATGGAGCTCTGAGCTTCGAACATAGCCTTATGATAGGCATGGAGCACCAAGCCCTAAGCTAGCGACATAGATTTACGACAGTCATGGAGCACTAAGCCTCAAGCTCACGATATAGCCGTACGACAGGCATAGAGCACCGTGCCCCGAGCTCGCAATATAGCCTTACCACAGGCACGAAGCATCAAGTCCCGAGTTCGCGATATAATCATAGGACAAGCATGGCGCACCGAGCCTCAAACTCGTGACATAGTCTTGTGACAGACCTGAAGCACTAAATCCTAAGTTTGTAACATAGCCTTACGACAGGCATGACACACCGAGCCCCGAGCTTGCGACATAACCTTACAATAAACACAGAGCACCAAGCCTTGAGCTCGCGACAAAGCCTTGCTACAAGCATGGTGCATCGAGCCCTGAGCTTTCGACATAGTCTTACAACAGTCATAGAGCACTGAGGTCCAAGCACACAACATAGTCTTACGATAGACACAGAGCATCGAGCCAAGTTCAAGCCTCGATCTCACGACAGACACGGAGCACTAGTACTGAGCTCATGCCTCAAGCTTGTGACATAGCCTTACGGCAACACGGAGCACCAAGCCTCGAGCTCCCGGCATAGTCTTACGACAAGCACGGAGCACCGAACCTCAAGATTGTGACATAGTCTTATGACAGGCACGGAGCACCAAGCTCATGCCATAGCCTTACGATAGGCACAACGAGCCCTAAGCCTCGAGCTCGTGACATGGCCTACGACATCCATGGAGCACCAAGGCCCAAGCTCGTGACATAGTCTTACAACACGCACGATGCTCTGATCCCCGAGCTTGCGACATAGCCTTATGACAAACATAAAGCACCGAGTCCCAAGCTCGCGACATAGGCTTACGATATCCACGGAGCACCGAGCCTCGGACTCACGACAAAGCCTTACGACAAGCACAACACATCGAGCCCCGAGCTCATGACATGGCCTTACAAAAGGCACGGTGCATCGAATACCGAGCTCGTGACATAGCTTTACAATAGGAACAGAGCACCGAGCCCTAAGCTCATGACATAGTCTTACGACAAGCATAGAGCACTAAACCTCGAGCTTGTGATGTAACCTTACGACACGAATGGAGCCCCAAGCCCTGAGCTCATGACATAGCGTTACAACAGGCACGGAGCACCGGTCCCCAAGCTTGCGATATAGCCTTATGACAAGCACGATGCATCGAGCCCTGAGCTCATGATATAGTTTTACAACAAGCCTGGAGCATCGAGCCTTGAGCTCGTGACATTGCCATATGATAAGCATGGTGCACAAATCCTCGAGCTCATGACATAGCCTTACGATAGACATGACACATTGAACCTCGAGCTCACGACATAGCCTTATGACAGGCATGACGCATTGAGCCCCAAGCTCATGATATAGTCTTACAACCGGCACGGAGCACCGAGTGTAGGATCGAAGTGAATACTAGAGGGGCGGTGAATAGCACTTGTCGCTTTTCATGCCTCTTCAAAAAACTCTTAACTAAATCAAAGTTGCATAAATAGAATGTATTATAAAGCACAAGTTAGTACTCATTTATTTTTACTTGGTTCATAGCCACTGGCTACTACTCCAAGGCCCGTAGTCCTTGACCATTTCCGGTGGATAATTTACTAAAATGCTCTTTCTCTTACGAGAAGTTTCATCTTTACAATGAAGG
>JBBMKF010471596.1:0-10479 GCA_037834155.1 Curcuma caesia | reverse complement strand
GTAGAATTGGATGCAAAAACGGGAAGAAATCTGGTTCAGTGGCCGGTGGAGGAGGTGAAGAGCTTGAGGATGAGCAGCCAAAAAATTCGAGAACATCAAATTGCTTCCTGGATCCTTGATCCCTCTCGACGTTAGCCCGGCCACTCAGGTGGACATCGGCTCTTCCAGATAAAAATAAATTGGTTGCAGCAACTTTTAAGAATCACAACTTGAGGATCGTGGCTAGAAGAAGAGGCTGGTTTGTTGAAGGTTTGCAGTTCGATTCTGCGCGAGGCCACTGATTTCCTTCTTTTACTTCTGGTTTTGATTAATCCTTCTCAGCTTGCAGTGAACCTCAGCGCCGTGAAGATGTAGAATGCAGCGGCGGCTAATCTTCAGAAAAATAAAACAGAGCGCAGAGGCGGTTCACGCGGACTTTGGATAAGAACCTCGCGACAAATCTTTTTAAATTGCTTTTGAAGTACAGGCCTGAAGATCGAGCTACAAAGAAGGAAAGGCTCCTGAAGAAATCACTTCCCTGGACAGAAGAGGAGGTGCGGCGGTGCGGCACGGATGGTGGCAGCGGGAGAAGGATCTAGGGTTTTCCTAGATCCTTAGTCGCGGCGCTCGAAAAAACGGGCTCTGATACTATGTCGGAAATAAATTTCTATTGATTGAATTGATGAAATAATACAGGTTATAGCCATATATATAGACAATATTTCTTAGACCGGATCACATAGACCGGGTAACATAATACCGAGTCATATAAACCGGTTTACATAATAATATTAATATATATTATATTAATATTCTAACAATAAGGTTAACATGATTGATAATTTAGAATGGGTGAGATGGAAAATTAATTAAATTAGTCAACCCATTAGGACTCCAGATACGAGTTGGATCCAAAATAATATATTTTGTGTAGGAACATAAAGACTTAGACCAATGGACGCTAGATAGTGAGTGCTCCACATATGATCGGAGACCAACTGAAATTTACAAAGTTAAAACACAAGAACCTAGGATCAGAAGCATTTGGAAATAATAAAAAACTTAAGTTAATCAAAATAGGTAATATTGAATTAAAATCTAACTTTATTATTTGTAAAGTTCTACTAGTAGAAAAATTAAAATATCTAGTCAGCTGGTGTAGTAGAAAACAACATTATGTTGCACTTTCAACTCTGAGGTAGAGTACATAGTAATGGGGGAATGTGTAGCTCAATACTTATGGATGATGTTCTTATTAAATTAAAAGACTTTAAATTAAACTATAAAAATATTAAAGTCTTAATTGACAACATAAGTTTAATAAACTTAACTAAAAATCTCATATATCACTCAAGAACTAAACACATAGAAGTAAAATACCACTTTATTAGGGATCATGTCACTAGATGAGACATTGTACTTGACTATATTGAGATTAAGTCAAATCTAGCAGACATTTTCATAAAATCCCTACCAAAAGCTGAGTTCAACACTTTTAGACAACAATTAGGGATGTGCTTAGTGGAATAAGTAGTTGTTTCACTTGCATGTTTATTTATTTATATCTTACTTATTTAATTGCAAAATGGACCTAACCTAGGCTATACCTTAGAATTCATGCACCTATAGATTTAAGGAGCCATTGTATCTCGCAACACCTAGGTTCAACTTGGTTGTGTATTGAACCACGTAGATGGGCATGAGATGTTAGGACTTGCCACTTGATTCCAGATATAGACTTAATGCATCTACATGAATCAAGGGGTATAAACTCAAATTGATCACTTTGGTGATTAACTTCCAATTAGACTTGATGATCTCTTAATAGCATTTGAGACAAGGAAAAGAAGTTAGAAATTTTTTTAAGACAATTTATTAGATGACTTATTTTCAAATATTATATTTTCAAAAATCTAGAGAAAATTAACCATACTTTAGCACTATTTAATTTGTCAAATATGGGATGCATGCTTGGACTCTAAGGACTTACTTAACCATGCCTACTTAAAAGCATAGTATCTTGTTTTATTTAACATAAGTTAAATTTCTTGATTTCAAATTGAATATTATTCAAGTTGTTTAATTAAGTATTAAAATTTTCTAAGTTTAGTGTATTTTGACATTTATTTGCTCAAAAATTCTTTTCAATGGTTGAGTGTGTTTAACTTTATTAAATTTTATTGAAAATATTTTAAGTACTTCAAAAATTATTTTGTCTAGAGATTTCAAAATATTTTAAGTACCTTCATAATATTCTTAATCTCAAATTTATTTTCAAAAATTCTTTTGACATTTATTTGCTCAAAAATTCTTTTCAAAGTATTGTTGAAATAAAGTATTTTTGAAGATAGCTCTATGAAAATTTTAGTTGAAAATTACTTTGAAAATAGTTAAAATATTTATAAAATAAGATTGTAATATTTACTTAACCAATTCGTTTGCAAAAGTAGTTTTGAAAGATGTTTGAAAAAGCTTCAACAATATTTTGATTGCATAGTTTGTTTTTCAAAATGGTTTAGAACTTTAAAAAAACTTTATTTTTGAAAAGTGTGATTTAGATTGACTATTCAAAAATTATTTCCACAAGCTTATTTTTAATTTATTTGAAAATATATTCTTGAAAAACCTCTCAAAATTAATGTTTACTTAAACCAAAAATTTCTTTTTCTGATGTATGTCAAAGGGGAAGAAATGAGGTTTAAAGTATTGATTTAAAATTATTAAAGTGTTGAAAATATTTCTGTATTCATATTTTCAAAAATTGTGAGATAATTTTAAATTCAGGAGGAGAGTTTAAATTCTGAGGGAGTTTTAAAAATAAAGAATTAATCTATTTGACTATGCATATTTATCTTATCTTTAAACCATGTTGCCAGAGATCAAAGGGAGAGATTATTAGTGCAAATAGCACGACATAATTGAACCTAAGTTTTGATGTTGCCAAAGGTTTAAAGATAAGTCATGTTGTGATCTAATAACTTGTTTGAGTGTGTAGGTAGCTTAATCATGAAAGCCCTAGTAGGTCAAGTTGACTAGATACTAGGCAAATGAAAGCCCTAATATGTCAGGTGGACTGAATAGTAGGTGGCAAAAATCTTAGCAGATTAAGAACACCAGACACGGAAGTCTAGATGGGTCAAGGGACTGAAGATTTGGCAAGATGAATTCAATGGGTCAACAAGGAGCGAATATCGAGCCAAAGAAAGCCTTGACAGGTCAAGTGATCGGATGTTGAGCAGTGTAAACCCAAACAGTCTGAAGGACCATATGTTTTGGCAAATGATAAGTGAAAATAAGATCCTAGAGTGGAGATGTTCTTCTATAAAGATGAGTAGGTAAGGATGAATCCTCATTATGGGGACGACCTTAGGCGATGATCCGACTAAGCGTCCTACTCAGATTTTGAAGTCGAGATTGGATAGTTAAGTAACTATCTAAAATAGAGTTTATATAAAATATCATATTATGCACTAACTCTATTTTATAACTGGCAATCAAATGGGTTAACCGGCCGATCGAAAGGTCCAGGTGATAAAATGGTAAGGTTCAGTTAATTGGGAGATAAGGTGTTATAGTGTATGACTTGGTAGCTAACGTGGCATCTGATATGGAAGAGAATAAGTCTTGGATGACTAATGTGGCAAGGGATAGAGATCAATGAGCTGACATGGCAAGGGATATAGATATGCGAGTTGACATGGCAAGAGATAAAGTTGTACTGCTAACGTGGCACAAGGCGTGGTCAAGGATAAGTGTTATGAAGTTGACGTGGACAGGCTTGATGTCATGATGTTGATATGGAAATAGGGCAGTGGTGAAATATTGATTTGGTAGATCGAACTTGTATATTGGTCGACCAATAGATCGAATCTAGATCCGATTATCTAGGGGATCGATAGATCGAACGAGTGGTTGAGTCGACTGATCAAAGCCTATAAAAGTAAGGCTTGTTGATTGGAATTCAATCATTTAGTATAAAGTTTTAGTCCCACATTGCTAAGCTAAGAAAGATGAAAGGCCTTATATATCAAGTCCTTCCAATCATGCTTTGAAATGTTAAGGAGACCTACACGCATGCGCGGGTCGAGCCCAAATCAAGTGGGTTCGGGGGGTCTGAATCAGAGTGCACATACGAACATCGCGCGTGGTTGTGGAAAGCCTTTGCACCGTTCCTAGCTTATTGTACACCCAATCTATGCCTTCGTAGCTTGACTATTGATTCATGGTCGATTGGCCACCAAAGATTGCTTATAGTTTGTAGAGGATAAATCTAATCCTTTTGTACCAATGTAGAGGAAACACAAGAGCACCTATTTTTTAAGTGGTTCATCATAGACTTAGTATAGAAGAAGGTTAGAGGTTGACTACATATGCAATAAGAGATAACTACCTATGAGATAATGTTCAGAATCTTCAAGTCTATACAATAGGTTAGAGATTGACACTCAAATTTTGTTGAGAATGAAATACCTACTACGACATGTATAATTTATAATATATGAATGAATACGAACATGATCATTTTTTTATATGATCATGTGTGTATCTATATATATGAGAAATGATAGCCTACGCGATTCCATTTACATGACTTGTGCGCGCTACAGATGTAGTTGGGATTTTCTCTTCGTGCGCGTGGCAAGTAGAGTTGCACTGGCCTTAAAAAAAAAATTGCGCTAGGCAAAAAAAGAAAACCTGATCCCAGCTAACCCTACATTTGCGTCTCTGTTGTTACGCTGCGTTACTACCCAAGGTTAGGTTTTCTGCCGTCGCCTTCAGTCGCTATGATCTCCACCAAGACGTTGTCGTTGTCGTCCCTCATCAAAATCGCATCTCCGTCCTCCGCGACTCTGCTTTAAAGGTAAGCTTTCAAAAACTCATCTTTTTCTTACCCTAAACAGCCACCCAAGAATCGCAATCCCAAAATTCTAACCCTAAACCATTCTGTCGTTGCCTTCAACCGGTCCACGCCGTTGCGGCCGCCTTCAGCCGGTGTGATCTTCGCCGAGACATTGCCATCGTCGTCCCTCATCAAAATCGCCTCTCCATCACCGACAACTCTGATTGTGGATACAACAGATTAGTATAAGCATTCCCATATTGTCTAGATGACCAATCCTATCCTCCCTAGCTGCATCACACTGCCACAAACATTCTGGCATTGCCTGATATAAAAGTTAATATGTTCTCGCATTGTCTGGATGATCCGGCCTATTCTCCCATGTTGAATCTTAGCCTAACCATCAATGACGATTACAAATGCTCCCAAAAAGTATGTCAAACTTAATAGTTTTTCATCAGAATCACTGATATGTTACTATTGCTACGCTTATAGAAGATACAATACACTGTGGTAAGACTTGTTTTACTACTAGGTCCATTACCATAAGAAAAGATGACACAAATTCAAATATTTTCTATATTAATACATTGAAGTGGGAACTAACTTTCATTTTTCTCTACCATTTCTATAAAGCCTCTCAACTTCTTAACCTTTAAGGAAGCTTGTTCCAACGCAATTACGGGTGGAATTTGCATAAAGCCCAAGCAACATAATCCTTGAAGAATTAAGATCAGCTAATGGCGACTAAGAGCACAATACACGAAGGACAATCCCCTATGAATATAGTTTAATGTGAGCATGAATCATGTGCATGCTCTAGCCATTCTAATCTCAACTTTCCACCATGGAAGTAACCTTCTATAATTGTTCATGTTAGTGCGATTATTTTATTTTAATTTTACACCATATTTTAGTCATTCTATGAGTTAAGATCATGTTGCATACTCCTTTATGGTTTTGGTTGTTGTCATAAGATGAAATAAACAAATGAGTTTATATGTTTCATTCCCTTATGCGATTATTTTGTCTATTTTTATTTTGGAATTAACTGATCTAGCTTCTTAGAAAAATATAAGATTTGTTGATTATTTCTCTAGATATATTCGATGAATTTGATACCATAATTAGCTTAAAGAGTTGTTGTTGATTTTTGAACTTCTTGTTATCTTCCTTATTCATTTCTGAATGGTGGTCATTATTTTTTTAACTTATCTTGTTTATATCTATTTGGTTTAGAATATTTTTATGGCTATATGATGATATATAGAGTTTCACTTCATCTAAATTTAACATTCCCCAACAATGGAAGAAAATGACGGTGATGATCATCTGTATATTACCCAAGTTATAGATGATCGAAAGGTAAAAATTAGGATGGAATTCACATCACCAGGGGAGATATTTTTGTGCTATAACCAATATGCGCGAGAAATCGAATTTAGTGCAAGGATAAACAATAGCGATCAATAAATTAAGTAGATTTATAAATAATCCAAATGATGACTATTGGAAGACATCAATAAAGGTTCTTAAATATTTAAGATACACCTTAGAGTATGAATTATATTATATAAGATATCCAGCAGTACTAGAGGGTCATTGTGATATAAATTGAATATCTGACACAAAATACTCTAAATCAACTAGTGGATATGTATTTATCATTGGTGGTGGAGCGGTGTCATGGAAATCCACAAAACAAATGTGTATAACTCGATTAACTATAGAATTTGAATTTATAGCCTTAGATAAAGCCGCAGAAAAGCCGAATGACTTTATAACTTCTTAGAGGATAACTCATACTAAGCAAAACAATGTCTGTCATGATGATACATTATGATAATCAATCAGTAATTGCAAGGGCACAAAATAACATATAGAATGGTAAGTCACGACATATTCGTCGAAGACACAATACCATTAGATAGTTGATTTCAAATAAAATTATCTATGTCGAGTATGTCAAATCGAAAAATAACTTGATGGATTCGTTTATAAAAAATTTGAGTAGATATCAAATATACTGTACATCAAGGAAAATGAGATTAAAAATTTACAAATAAAAACATTTATAGTGGTAACCCAACCTTATTGATTGGAAATCTCAAAATCTTGGTTCAATGAGACAATGAAATTATAAAAGTTCATGTAAGCACTTGGACTAATTCGCCTCTCATTCTTAAGATGGAAAAGTGTTGTCTATCCAATGTAGCGAGGTTAAGTTATACACTTTTAATGACACCTTTACTTGAAAAAGTGAAATATGGTTGGATACTCTTGATAAGAGGTTACTTATATAAGTGTAAAGACAAGTCCGCTTCAATGAAAATTTTTATGAATCCAAGATATTGTCTGTTGCCAAAACAGACACAATAGTGAAAACTATAAAAATGTAAGAAAGATTATTATGTAAGTATCATTATCTTGGTTTATACAAAAGACTAAGTAGTTTAAGGCATATGTTCACTAAACATCTTAGTCAATCTGATGATATTCTATTATGAAAGGTTTAAAGCCACAAACTACCTTTCCTGATACGATAATTTTTCAATTAAACTCTCCTTTGATATTAACATACATACATACATTAATTTTCAATCATGTGGGGATTATTAAAAAAATTGATTTTGAACTAATAAGTGTATGAGTGAGAAATCACATGATATGAATCAATGACATGATTTAATATGGATTGTCATATTAAGATGAACAAACCAAATTCATCCAGATGAGAGGGCATAAGTGCCTCTTCAGATGACTCAATCTCAATCATTGAATTCAAAATGGAAAACTTAGATGTATTCAAATGAAAAGACAAAGTGAAAGATACTTGATCTAAGTTGTTACTTTCAAAATGAATAAATCCAAGTGAAGGGATATTGTGTTCCTTGGAAAAGGGATACGATCTGAATCATCCAATTCAAATTAGACGGATAAGATCTGATTGAACCAAGAGGTTCTTCTAACCCTTCATAAAGTATAAATAAGCCTTCTACTTTATTATTTCATTCATTCAATTTAAAATAAAGCAAACATTGCATTTCATACTTGCATTCTAAAGAATTTGAGAAGCTTCTTCGATTCAGAGGTCTTACAATTTGCAATGTTGTTATCACAAGATATAGTCGTTATATTTTGGGAGATGATTGTCGTATTTTGTCAACACCGTGTGCAGGGTAAACTTGTCTTAAAGAGAGAGAGAGAGTCCAACTTAATGTCGACTTCGCTTAAGCGGTATTATATCATCATTCTGTCCACGCTCAAATTGCACAACCACCACCAGCTCCAACTGATTTCGCCTAAGTTGCTAGGCCCTCACACAATCCTCCTCAGCTTGCCCTCTTCACTCTAACCTTCCTTTTTTTCTCTCCAATAGATCAAACCCCATCTCATTCCTATCATCTTCATTTCTGCTCAAACATCGCTCTTTACACAGAACCCCTCATCAGGAGTTGAGCTCGTTGTTGTACATCGTCGGAAAAAAGACTGACACACTCTACCTTCTCCCTGTTGCCTCCCGCCTCTCCGATGCACAACTCCACCGCCGACTGTCAGTGAGCCAGCCATAATCACCGCCCCTGCGAGAGGAATAAAGACAGAGAAGGGCTGAAACTGTCGGGCCCCTTCTTTTCCCGTCGAATGGTCGCCTCTACTTTCCTTGTTGGGAATAGTTGACCTGTCTGACCTCACCTCCGCTACCTCAAGATTTTTGTCGGGAAGACTTATAGTTGCACCCCCTCAATTCTTCCCCGCAGCATCTCTTTAAAAATCAACTTACAGCTGCACAACTCCGCCGTCGACCGTCAACGAGCTAACCATAATTGCTACCCCTGTGAGAGGAATCAAGACGGAGAAGAGCTGAAACTGCTAAGCCGCTTCTTTTCCTTGTCGAATGGTCGCCTCTACTTTTCTTGTTAGGGACCATTGATCTACCTGACGTCGCTTCCTCCACCTCAATATCTCTACTAGAAGACTTACAGTTGCACGCTCTCAATTCTTCTCCACGAGCAAATGTGATACACTGATAAAATATGCAAGATAAAAAGATGAATATTTTAAAAATTGACTTTTAAATATATATAAACTGTATTTCAAAATCATTTAATAGACAAATTGAAAAGAACATCATATACCTTCAAAATTAATCTCATGAAACTTGAACACTTGAATTATAAAAAAAAAAACTTATATGGTAACACTATTTCTTATAATCTACCATTAATTTTGGAGATAGATAACCTTGTTTCTTATTGATCTACCCAATAAGTCTAAAGAACAACTTAAACAATCATCTTTTCTAAATCCTTCACTAAGTTGCAAGCACCATTTTTAACTAACATAACCTCATTAAAACGCAGCAGCCTCCTAACTTTTACTAACATTTTTATTTTTTTTACAAATAAAAATTTTGCTTCTCAAAACCTCTTGGGTCATTTTATGCATTTATTTATATATATATAATTTTTTTAAGCTTTGAAAGCTCATGCATATATTTGTTTGGTAGGAGTCACACACATTAATTATACCAAATCATAAGAACTTCCTTCATGCAAATGTTATTTTCGTTAGTAAAAGGCAGATTGAATTTTAAATATGCAAATAGCCAACCCACTAACTATTATATACAAAAAAAATTATTTTCTTTAAAAAAATAGGCTAAAACAAAAGTCCATAAATAATTCAATCTGTCTTAAATCTCTTTGAAGACCAACAATACAGATAGGTCCTACACTAAATGCAGGCATATCCAGTCTTTATTAGAACAGTTGTGAGTTATTAAACACATCCACTCAGCCTTTTTGGATCTCTAATAAAGAGTTGCCATAATGATCGACATGTTTATTCAGCACAGTTGGCTAGAAGTTCAATGCAACTCATGCACTATTTGTTACACTTCACTGAACTCGCAAAAAACAGAGAATAGTTTCACCTTTTCTCCCTGGCAAATTAGATTTTGTCCTTTCAGCTTGTTGCTTGCTTTCATAAAAGATAGTAAACTGAGGACTTCCATATGTTGTTATCTAAAGAAACATCTAATATGAAATGCAAAAGGATCATTTAACTAACACTTGACCATCGAATCGAATGTCATTAAAGAAAAAATAAAAGTCACTACAACTTCAGTGAATCTGTTTTTATCATTGAATTGCGTCCCTCAGCATTCAATTACACCCTAACAAATAAATATATAGTCTACATCAATCCATTTTAAACGGTTGAGGAGCCAACCACCTCCCTAAACCCTCATCCTCGACGTGCAAGATTCATAATGAACTCAGGGTGGAACATCGACAATCTCTTTTATGAAGAATTCTAATAACATAAAAACTTTATGCTAGGATGCTCGACATGGTTGGTCTATTTGAGAAGTAAACTAAAAGTCCAGAGCAAAATGACACAATCAGAATCAACTCGATGATAAGGCATTTCAACGAATCATACACTGACATTGCCGAGAATTAAGTTCAACCAGTATACTTTTCAGTGAAGAAATGATCACCTTCATTTTCCTAAAATTAAGTACAGCAAGCTGGAGTTGTACCTGCAGTAGAACTGTGGATGAACCAAAAGATGAGGGTCATTTTCCGTTGGCCAATGATACGAAGAATCGCAGTAGCAAGCAAAGTTCGACAAGTTGCAAACTTGTGTGCAATGGA
>JBBMKF010471585.1:0-10479 GCA_037834155.1 Curcuma caesia | reverse complement strand
GCTGGCCACTTTCTTAAAGTGTGCAGATTGTTGGAGGTGGCCTTGGAGTTGCTGCTGGTTGGGGGCTACTGGGAGCTGACAGAGGGGTTGTGGACACGGTGGGCTGTGGATTGCATACTTTGGCTAGTTGTGGAGGACACAATCTCTGCTGGGAGATGCTACTGGCAGATGACAGACCTCTGGTGGGTGTTGAGGCACATCTCGGAGATACCATGTGGGCTGATGCAAAGGATAGATGATTGTGTGGTGACTGATGAGATGATGTCCGAGAAGTTGTGTTGGTGGCTCATGATGCATGATATGATTACCTCACTAACTGTGGATACTGACAGGATGAGTGCAGTGGCATAGGTACCTGCATAAGAGACAGAGTATAAGTGACATATGATAGTGTTGGTTCACATGTGAGCACGTGTATGATACACCATTGACGCTTACTCATATCTGACACTTTGTCAGACATGATGTGAGATAGAGTCAGTGGTTAATTTGTATGCTTGTGATTTTTCTTTGATGATATACATATTTACCTTCATAAAAAAATTGATCTGACAACCTCTACGTTAGCATCCAAGTGCATGGAAGGGATATAGGTGCCCGAAAGATACCGAGTCAGCGTTGAAAGTGGATCGACGGGATAACATGGTGGTGCTTAGAAGGACTTCCTAGTGCCCGGATTAGCCTATATAAGCAGCTGCAAAAGGAAACCCTAATATGAAGTTACTACACTACTACATCGACTTCCTAAGTGCAAACATCCCATTCAGTACGCCGTTATAATACCGAGGGGCTGCACCGACAACTACAATCTTAATACTTTTAGTCGGTAACTATTACTTTATTGTTTTTTGTACTTAAGAGTTTAGGATGGTATAAGTTTACCAATATTAGCATGTTTTATAAAGAGACAAACTCCTTCTCATAAGAGGGGAGTTTTCTTATTGAATTACCCATCGGAAACAATCACGGATCGTGGGTCTTGGAATAGCAACCAGTAGATGTGAACCAAGTAAAAAATAAAAGTGTCCTTATTTCTTATTTCTGCTGCACTTTCTAGTTTTCACATATTTTCATACCTTGATTTACGCATAAATTAATTAAAGAGTGAAAAAGTGATAAAGTTCTATTCACCCCCTTTAGCGTTCTAACTCGATCCTACAATTACCAACTAATAGATTAAGTCTAGTTAGCTGATGTAGTAGAAAATAACATTGTGTTGCCTTATCCACTACTAAAATAGAGTACATAGCAATAGGGAATGTGTAGCTCTTCTTTAGCAAAAAAAGCTCTTCTTCATCATTCATAGCTCAACTACTATGGATGATGCATACACTAAAAGATTTTTAATTAAATTACCAAAATATTAAAATATTTATTAACAACATAAGTGCAATCAATTTAACAAAAAAATCTAATACATCATTGTAGAACTAAACACATAGAAGTAAAATATCACTTTGTTAGAAACCAAGTAGCTAGGGGCAATATTGTACTTGAATATATTGAGTCCAAATCAAACCTTATAGACATATTTACCAAACCCTTACCTAAAACTAAGTTGAGCACACTCAAAAGACATTTAGGAATGTGCTCAGTAGAGTAGATTATTTTACCTGTGGTTTTCAAACCTTATGTTTTAAATTAGTTTTCAAAACTTATGTGTTTCTAAAACTTATGTTTTTTAAAAACTTATGTTGTTGAATGGACTAAGCCTAGGTTTTACCATGAAAAGCATGAACCTATATATTTAGGCAGTCAGCATCTCACAAACACATTAGGGTTACCTTGCTTATGTACTGAGCCACTTAAATTGGCAAGAGATGCTGAGGGTTAAGGTTGGATTTCAGATGCTTATGTTAGTGCATCATCATAAATCTAGGCTAAAAATACAAATTAACATTGTTCAAGTTAAGTGATCTGTCATAATAAATAACTAGTTGGAAACTCACACTTAACCTGACTAATTTATTAAAAACTATTATCTTATGATAATCAACTAGTAACAAAAATTAGACATGTTAATAAGGATAATTTAATAAATGATTTATTTTCAAAAGGTAGTTATTTTTCTTAATGCATGCTTGGAATCTAGGACATAACTATTCATTCGAGGTTCTTTAAGCATTAAAATTCTTCTGGTCTTGAATAGGAATGAACCTTGAAATTATCAATTAGGGCTTTTTGAAATTAAGCTTGAAAATAGTGTAAATATTTTGATATCTTTTTAAAACCTCATTTGTGAGTTAAAACCTTATTTTTGATGTGTGTCACAGGGGGCAACATAAGGAGGTTTATTGATTTTAAATGTTTTCAAAAGAAACTATGAATTTAAGGTAGAGTTTAAACTCAAGGGGGAGATTTAAAAATAATATTTTTTGAGTTAAGCCTTATTTATGAAAATTTAAACTTAACTTTAAATCATGTTGCCAAATATCAAAAAGGGAAAGACTATTGGTAAAAAAACACCAAAATCAAACCTATATTTTCATGTTGATAAAGGTTTAGGTTAAATATTATTTGTAGATTGATGAACTGATCTAAGTGTATAGGTAGCACAACATGCAAGTCTTAATTGGAGGCTAAGCAAGGAAAGTCCTAGCTAGAGGCTAGACAAGGACAATTCTAGCTAGAGGCTAGGCAAGGATAATCCTAATTTGAGGCTAGGTAAGGAAGTCATAGTCAGACAGACTGGGCAAAAGTTTTGGCAAATCAAGGACAACAGGTAGAGGGACTCGATGGGGTTCGAAGGACCAAGATCGAGACGGATCAAAGATTGGGGGTTAAAATCAAATGCTGAGCAGAAAGTCCAAACAAGTCTGAAGGATCAGATATTTGACAAATAGATAAAATTGCTTGAGAGGAGTGTGTGAGAACGCGTTCCCATGGAAGGGAACAGTAGGCGTTGATCTGATCTAGGATTTCATTAAAAAATTCAAAAGTTAAGACTAGACAGTTATAAAACTGGCAAAACTTAATTTCTTACATTATGCTTGTATTTTTCTAATTCTGTGATGCAGAAAAGTAAGCTTAAAGGAAAATTAAAAAAGAATGTTCCGATCGCCACTATTGAATCCAGGCACCCAAAAGGTCTAACACCTCAATAGTAAGCTTCGGGTCAGTGATTTAGATGAGATGGCAAGTTTTGATTGATTGGAACACCTCAATCTCTAGGCGCTCGGAAGTAATCCAAGCACCCTGGGATGGACAAGTCGTGATTAGATACGAATCAGATACACTGCACAAGATCTCGCCACATCAGCAGTCCAAGTGCCCAAAAGGGTTCTAGACACTTGGAGATGGATAGAATTGCAGTGATCATGGGATCGGATCAGATCAGACTAGGGTGCCTGGAAGGGGGTCTAGGCGCCCAGAATGACTTTTAAATGAATGCTTTAACCAATAGTTTGGAACAATAATTTCTACTACCTCATACTTTCGTTGTGCTCTAAAATTCTAATACTACGCTGAAGTGTTGCTCCGATGATTGCCCTTAAGTCTCAATTCCTTGTCTATAGCTTTTCATTGTTCTTATTTTTATCATTTCGTGCTTTCTTCTAAAAAGGATTGGTAGATCTGTTACCGGTCCTTATCCTTTGAGAAAGGAAAACTTTTCTATTTTAACAAGGAAGACATTAGTTTATTACCAATTGGAAGCAGTCAATGACTGCGGGCTTTAGAATAGCAGTCGTAGGCTGTGAACTAAGTAAAAAAAAAATTTCTTTTCTTTTATTTTTCTTTACTTTCTGCTGCCATCTTTGATAAACTAAAAATGAGAGAATAAGCCAAAAATACTATTCATACCCTTCTAACATACTCAATGATCCTACATAATCCACAACCATCAACCAATTGACTAAATCATACACTCTTTCGACCAACTGATGATGGACTCCCTTAACTTCGATTACATCGCGATCAAGTCTGCCTAAGTTATCATCTACCCTTGTCTCTTATATATGTCAGCCACTATTGACATTTCTCATGGAGTATCTCAAAGCCTTAAAGTCTTCTCTCGTCAAGTTATTGTCCTTCAAATGCCCACACATTCCTTCACGTTTTCTCTTATATAATTCACCTCTTTAGCTCTATATTACTATGATGCTTTTTATCTTATGATCCCTCAAATGTCAATGTCATCCTTCTTTAATCTATACAGATCTCATCCTATGGTCTCTAGGATTCTTGTGACATCCTTTTTCAATCTCTATAATTTTTAACCTATCATCGGGTGCCTATGTCACTTTTCTCTAATTTCTACATTCTAGTAAAAAGGTGGAATCCGCCACCCCAGCGGTCCCACACGATCGATCCCACGACCATCTATGAAGAGATAAATTGAAAAGTTACAGTTGGTCACTATAGGGGAAGACATTATCTCGGTTTCGTAAAGATTCGACCCTTGCCCACTTTAATAAGTCGTCGGTCTTATTGTAATCAACTTAATTATGCCCCAGAGATTTTCTCTAATCTCCACATACCTCATGCTATGATCCTTCAATTTCTACGTCATCCTTCTTTCATCATTACATACGTTAAGCCATCAAATATCTTAATGATGTTAAGTCTACCTGCATACATGACAGATTAATTTATGTTTCGATTTAGGTCATATTGAAATATATTGTCCTGTTCATTCCAATGAATACTAGATAGGTATTCTTCATTGTATAGTAATTTAAACCACAAAAAAATTGGCAGCTCCAATGCCAAATGGTTGTTCTCTTTAATTTCCTGCCATGTGTAATTTTTCTGGACAAGCAATAGACAGATCGCCAACCTTACATAACCTTGCAATGGAGACCACGAATAAAGGCGAGGACGAAAGCCAAGAAAGAGACTGTTTATCTTCGCTATTATTTTTTAAGGGAAAGATTTCATTTCAACCTTATATTTTATCCAACTCTAACGATTTTTTTGGTTCCAAATTTTTTGAAATGTAAAATTGTATTTTTATTTTCAAGATTTTTTTTTTGCATTTAATCTGTCCATCCAACTTTATTAGCGATCACATCATTGGTTATAGTATTTTAAAATGTGTGGATAGAATTACACACTATCACTATTATAATGGGTCGTCACAACGTGTTGCAGATGTCCACAATCATACACAAGACAACAAAGCTTGGACCACCGACGGTGGGGTTGAATCTAATGCCTCAGATTCCCATCAAGTTATGGGCTCGGCCGGACATTCGCATCAAGGCCATGGAAATGGATAAAGATACATGCGAAGCCATTAACATCAAACCACAGCGGACAAGTTTAGGAGTAGATGAATTGAAAGCCAGTTATGAGACAGAAAAGCAAGGCCTGTCTAACGTAATGAGACTGAAGAGTAAGGCCTTCTAATGAGTGTTCGGGGATAGAGAGTGAAGGCAAACTTATCAAAACCCAAGAGTTAAAATTAACAGGAAGGGTGATACTGCCCAAGTGAAAATAGTTTACTATGGCCAAATTCACATTAGAAATCTACAATGAGCAAATTCCCAACATTCATTTTTTAATTCTGAATGTGGATATAGATTATAGTTTAGACCCATTAAAACATGTCTGCCTGTTAAAATGCTCATATATATTGTTGCTGCAATCATTCTCTAAGTGTTGAGTTTAATCAACAAATTTTGATGTGTTTAAAAGAGATAAAAGTTTGATTAATGTTGGGTTTAAAATGTATTTATTATCTGTGTAGGTGCAAAATACATGATAACTTACTGCAAATTTAGTGGTCAAAAAAATTTAAGTAAATCAAAGATGATTAATAGGTGATAGATAGAGAATTCCAATAGGTGTTTGTTGAAAATTGAGAGGCTGAGCTAGCTGAGGGTGGAGAGAGGAAGGGTGAATAGAGAATATTCTCGATTTGAGAGTTAAATGATTTTCTTGCTAATTGGTTAGAGCAAACAAAACACAAAGGAAAATAAATAAAAATAATATAAAGACAAACAAACCAAGTGGCACAGGCTTTAATATTGTTCATAATTCCCCACAAGTTGTTATGTCCATCGCCTAAGTTATTGAATCACCACTAATCTTTCTCTTTCTCAGTTAAGTTCTAGGGGTCACAAAACCTATTTACACTTGAGAAAGATTACAAGTAAAAGCTCAAAGCTCTCAAATTGCTTAAGAATGTGCTCAACTATAGTTGGGAATGATGGTTCTTCAAACTCCAAACTGAGATCCTTCTATATAGCCTTCAATATAGCCTTCATTCAAGCTATTTATAAATTTACCAACACTAAATTGAGATTCTTCATTAGTCGATTAGTCAAGTGTCATTAATTGACAGTTGATCCTACTATTGTTACTCCATCAATTCATTTTGACAATCTAAATTCTATGATAGCAATCAATTGAAATTTTCTCTCAGCCAACTCAATAGTTGACTCGACCTTAAACTCAAGCCCTAGTCAACTAACAAGCGGTCAACTCATAATTCCTTATTACTCCATTGACTCACCATAAACTGGTCCAAAACTAAGACTCTCCTAATTTGAGGTTTAAGGTTTCACCAATAGATTGATTCTACTATATTGTATACTATACTAGAAAATCATGAATAGAAAAACCTTTCTATTTAAAGAATGAAGTCCTTGACTTAGTATTGGTCAATTGGTATCAAGTACGAATCGATTGGTCTCATGACTCTGACCACTTCTAAGGCCAAACGCATCTATGTTGAGATTCTACCTTTTGCTCAGGTAAAATTTTATCAACACTCAACTCCCCGTAGTTTGCCTTCACCTTGAAGCCCCCTCTCGTCAAGTTACTCATTCCTTATATGCACTCAAGCATGCGACTCCTCCTCTTGCCATCCTTCATGCCTTCGCCTACAAGTTTCGCTTCCTTAGCTCAGCCATACTCTAATGCTTCTTGTCCTACAACCCCTAGGATGTGCCATACCATTCTTCTTCGAACTCCACGGACCTTGAGTCATCAAATCATCAACCAACCATGGTCACACAAAGTCATCTCTATGTGTATATCTCCAAGTCTTGAATGCCTCAAATACACATATCAAATACAACTATAACCCTAACTTAAACTATTTACCCAATCTATCAAAACATCAATCATACCTAATCTCCAAAGGTCTGATTGCACTAACAATCTACCCTTTTGATAATTGATAATATGTTTAAGTTAGGTAAACATTCGAGAAAAAAGCACAAGTATGCTAGACCTAAATAGGCTCCCCCTACACCTAAGCTCACTCTTGAGCAAGGAATTTTACACATCATCCTAGGGAGAATGAACTTTCCAAAGAATTTTCTAAAATTCTAACTAAACCCCCTTAGATGATCATCAAAATGATTTCATCATTTGACTCCCAATACCCATAATTCATCCCAAAATATGTATTCCTAATTCATATCATAGATCAGTAAGGATACAATCAAGAAAAGCAAAAAAGACGTTTTTAAATAGTGTTTTATAGACTATTTATAGAATGTTAATTTACTAATTACTCATTTCTATTCGCCTACTCTAGGGCCAATTGATAGGTTTTTAAATTAGTAGACTAGTTTTTTTTTTAGTTCCAAATTGCATATATGTACCAACATAAGAAATTCTCCAAAAATTTTAGAAATTTCCAAAATTATAAAATTTTGTAATGAGATTTTTCTGATGCATATCTAACATAGAAAAAAAAAATCATTTTTCATGAAATGTCTTTTAAAGTAAGATTTTGACACAAACTTATAAAAGGTCAAAAACCTCCAATTATGTGCTAATTTTGCAAACTATGTTTTGAAACCTAAATGTAAAATCTATAACCTAAGTTTTTCAAAACATGGTATGATTTTAAAAATAGAAAATTTAAACTATGATCTATAAGCCATGTAATTATTAATTAAATAATGGTGCTTCCCTAGTTGGTCAATGATTAATGGAAGATACCCTTATGATTCATCATGATGTCTCAAGCAATGTGAACCATTGTATCAACCTATGCATCTCGCTAGTGTCTAAGTTGTTGGTACTGGGAGCACCACATCGAACCTATATTTTGATGTATGACTATGTTTAAAGTTATGTTTGTTTGTGATCTGATGAGTTTGTTTAGTTTGCAGGTACAAGTAACTTGATAAATGTCAAAGGCTTGGTTGGAAACTAGGTAATGGCTAAAGTCCTAGTGGAACTAGGTAATGAAGTCCTGGTTGGGAACTAAGAAAGGAAGACCTAGTTGAGAACCAAGCAAGGAAGATCTAGTTTGGGAACTAGGTAAAGGAAGTCCAAGAGAGTCAACTAAGAGCTAAAGTTTTGGCAATAAGTCTAGATGGGAGTAGAACATCAAGACAAGGTAAGTGAGATACCTATAATACTACTAATCTTGCTTATTAAAGTTTATCTTGTAGGGAAATACTAGACGGTTCCAACTAACGGATGGGATTTGGGAGACTCGTTGAGGATAAGTCTCAACTGACAGAGTCAAGAGCTATTAGAGGACCGAAGTGAGGAGTTAAATGACCTAGGCATCTTGGCGATAGGAGAAGCTTCCGGGTGACCAAAGATAACAAACTTAAGATGTGCTAAACATCAAAAAGGGAAAGATTATTAGTGTAGATGACATCGATAATCAAACATGTATTTTGCATGTTTGACAAAGGGTATAAAATTAGATATTATGTATTTTATATGAATGTTAAGTGTGTAGGCCACTTAACATGTACAGTCCTAATGAGTTAGGAGAATTGGACATTAGACATTCGAAGTCCTAGTGGGTCAGGAAGATCTGACTTTGGCAGATGAGTCTAAGTGAATCAAGAGGATCGAAGACCAGATAGACATACTTGATGTTATATTTGAGAGGTATTCTAAGACATTACCTTAGATAATGTACTATTTATTAATCAATAAAATCACTATTTGAGTGTACATTCTCTATATATCTGATTAGATCTTAAACATAATTAATGAAGTCCACAATATAATACATAATATGAGAGAAATTATGATTGGATCATAATTAATGAGTATCTCTTGATATGTAATTATGTATGTATTAAAATATTTTCTAGTCAATAAATTGATGAGACTGAACATCAATGATTCTGTAAAACTAGCATGTGTTAGACTCCTTAATTTAATATTTTACTAGTTAAAAATATTGAGATGTTGAAAGTTAACATAAGGATGCTAGTTAAGGGTAACTAGTTCATCAGATGTGACCTACCATGAGACTTTGTGTGATTTTATACATGTCTATGAAGATCTTACTACAACTTAAGTGTAAATTTCCTTTGACTTGAGATATTCAAGTCATTTTGGTCAGGGAGACTTATATTTTTACATCTTAACCAAATACCTTTTTGGAGGTGTGACCCTCGAATGATTGGGTATAAGTTGAAGTGCTCGAATGTGATTGAGTAGCCCATAGAGGATTCTGTAAGATCGAGTAAAAGTGCTAGAGGGGGTGAATAATACTTTTTTATTTTTTTTCACTCTTTTAATAATTTATGTGTAAAATAAAAGTATACAAGATCAGAAAGTGTAGCAGAAATAATAACGATGAACACTTTTATTTTTACTTGATTCACAACCACAAGCTGCTACTCTAAGACCCACGATCTGTGATCATTTTCGACGAAAAATTAACTATAAAATCTCCCCTCTCATGATAAGGAGTTTGTTACTTTTACAAATATGTTAGGTTTGATAAACTTATACCGTCCTAATTTCATATGTATAAAAAGCAATAAAAAGATTACCAACTGAGAGTAGTAGACTTGTAGTAGTCGGTGCAGCTCCTTGGTATTACGACGATGCTCTGGATCGGATCTTTGTGCACAACAAGTCATGGTAGAAGCGTATTAAATTGATGTTAGGGTTTCCTCTCGAAGCAACTTATAAAGCCTGATCCAGGTGTTTGGAAGTGTTATATTTAAGAGGTGTCCTAAGATAGTTGATAGAGCCCATAGCTAGTGTCACAAATGAGCCTTAAATTAGAATTTATAATTGAAAACCCTAAGCTCACAAACAAATGTAATATAGAGCCCACGAGTCATATTTTTCCAAGGACTAATAGACAGTTGTATGAATCAAGCTAGAATGTCGTTATTTTTGGGTTTCCAAACGTAAACGGGGTTTTTGGTGTTTTTCAAATGAAACATAAATGAGAATTCATTAAATGAAATAGACTGCAAGCATAAAAACAATTCATGAAATAAATGACTATGGATCTAAATGCAACCATACAAGTTTAACAAGGGCAATGAAATCAGTAATTCAAGAATGCAATTCATGAAACATAGAATGAAAATTAGGCTAAACAGGCAATTGATTTTCAAAGAAACCTGTTGGGTTACAAGGGTGCAAACATAGTCTCACATCTAAAATACATGGAAAAGATTATGAGGTTAAAAGGATGGAAAGTATTTCCATTGGTATAAGGCCTTTTGGGGAGAGCCCAAGAACAAAGTCATGAGGGTTTAGGTCCAAAGTGGACAATATCATACCATTGTGGAGATATTTTGATTC
>JBBMKF010471566.1:0-10480 GCA_037834155.1 Curcuma caesia | reverse complement strand
CTCCATTCCTGGACTTTCCTGTGAACTCAAGTCACACATGTTAGATCAACAAACATTGCCTAACTTAACCTGATTTAACCAAACATTAAAATCCAAATCGCTTGGGGAAAATTACCCCAACAAATCCTTCGACGCTTGACCTCCTTTTAAAGGCTTCCTCCACACTCTTCTTGTCAGTGGACGCGAGCGCAAGAAGAAATCGTGGTGGCCCTTCATTCCGGTAGAATTGGGCGAACGTGGGAGGCCCGGTCTTCTCGCGTGCAATGGGCGGGATACATGCGGTCGAGCGAGCGTGAACCAGAGGAGGAATTAAACCAGACCAAAATAGAGAACCCAAATTGATTTGAATCGGTTTAAGATTTACTGTAGTAAACTAAATTCAATCTTGGTTCGCTTGGTTTACTAATCGAACAATCTCCGATTTGACCTAAACCAGTTTTGTTCAATTCGTTTGCGCAAGATGAATCTTCTGATCGCATCCGTTTTGTAAAAATCTCTTCCAACATGAACCAAACCAAGTTTGTTCAATTTGATTCAACATCGAATCATTTGGTTTAATAATCAAACGACCTTCGATTGAGACAAAATCAATTATGTTCGTTTTATCTTCATAAAATAAATTCCATCATTTGTCCTTTATTTGATCCAACCAGACTTTATTCTCTCGAACTGAGAATCCAATTTTCAAACTCGTTTTAAGTCTTTTGGAGAACTTGTAGGCGTGTGCCCTAATAGGTTCCCGGTTATGTTGGTCGTCCGTAATTAACCATTAATTATGGAATGATTATGAGTGATACCTAATAGTACATCATAATCCCCAATTGATCGAAAAATCAATGATTGATTCTAGAACACTTCTAAATCCTTCAGCAGCTACAATGAGATATGCCTAATTCCTTTCACTGTCTTATATCCGCTTGGTTCAGGACATGGTCTATATGTGTCAGTCCCCACTAGGCTGACTACGTCACACCTAGCCCAAGCTGTTTTCTTATCCTGTCGATTCAAATTACTTGTACATGTATCCAAGAGTACCATACTCTTGACATGTAATACTTTGATCAAAGATTTTTAGTAACAATCCTAACAAGTGGCCGTAGGGTATACGTCTCTTTTTACAAAGAGCGGTGAATCCTCTGTGGGCTATTCAAACATCTTCAAGCATTTTGACTTATACCCAATCATCTCAGATCCAGACCTCATCGGACATGTCTGCTTAAGATGTCAAAGTATAAGCCTTCATGATCAAGGTGACTTGAATACCGCAAGTCTAAGAAAATTCGCACTTAAGCTACAATGAGATCTTCATTGACATATGTAGAGAACCATATGAAGTCTCAAGGTAGGACACTCCAATAAACTAGTTACCTTTAACTAGCATCCACGTTTAACTCTCAACATCTAATGTCTCCAGCCAGTAAGAACAGCTGCTTGGTAAATCAAGGAGTTTAACACGTGCTAGTCTCGACAGAATCGATGATGTCTGTACTCATCAATTCTTCGACTAGGGATAATTTTAATACATTTATAATTGCACATGTAGTGATGCTCACTAGTTATGATTCAATCACAAATTCTCTCATGCTATAAATCATATTGTGGACATTCAGTAAATGAATTTAAGATCCAATCAAGTGTTAGATTTGAGAGGTGTCCTAAGGTAATTGTCTTACGGTTATACTATTTATTAGATAAATAGCAATTCACTATTTGAGTGCACATTTCATATGTGTTTGATTGGATCTTAAACAAATACTGAATGTCCGTAATACAATTCATAGCATAAGAGAATTTGTGATTAGATCACAACTAGTGAGCATCTTTGCATGTACAATTATGAATGTATTGAAATTATCCCTAGTTAAGGAATTGATGAGCATGGACGTCATCGATTCTGTAGAGACTAACACGTTTAAACTCCTTGGTTAGCCAAGCAGCTGATCTTACAGCTGGAGACATTGGATGTTGAGAGTTAAACGTGGATGCTGGTTAAAGGTAATCAATTCATTGGAGTGACCTGCCTTAAAACTTCATATGGTTCTATATATATGTGTCAATGAAGATTTCAGTGTAGCTTAAGTGCGAGTTTCCTTTGACTTACGGTATTCAAGTCACCTTGGTCATGGAGACTTATACTTTGACATCTTAAGCAAACATCTCTGAGGTGGTGCAGACTTGAGATAATTGAGTATAAGTTGAAGTACCTGAAGGTGTTTGAATAGCTCACAAAGGATTCGTCGTTCCTTGAAAAAAAAGACGTATACTCTGCGACCACTTGTCAGGATTGTTACTAAAAGTCTTTGGCCAAAGCATTACATGTTAAGAGTATGGTACTCTTGGACACATGCACAAGTAACTTGAATCCATATATAGGACAAGAAAGCTAATTTGGACTAGGTGTAACGTAGTCAGCCTAGTGGGGATCGACACATAGACCATGTCCTGAACCAAGCGGGTATAAGATGGTGAAAGGAACGAGACACGATTCATTATAGCTGCTAAAAGGTTTAGAAGATGTTCTGAAATCAATCGTTAATTTTTAGATCAATTGGAGATCATAATGTACTACTAGATGTCACTCATGATCGTTCTGTAATTAATAGTTAATTACGGACGACCAACATAACTGGGAACCTATTGGGTCATACACACTACAAGTTCTCCGAAGGACTTAAAATAAGTTTAAGAATTGAATTCTCAAAATGAAGAAATAAAGTTTGGTTGGACTAAACAAAGGACAATATGATGGAATTCGTCTTACGACGATGAAATAAACAAAACTAATTTCGTTCAAATCATAAGTCGTTTGGTTACTGAATCAAATGATTCGATTTTGAATCAAAATTAAACCAACTTGGTTTGGCTCATGATGAAAGAGATTTTAGCAGAACGGATGTGATGAGGAGCATCATCTTGTGAAGATAAATTTAACAAAATTAGTTTGGGTCAAATCGGAGGTCATTTGATTACCGAACCAAGCGAACCAAGAATGAACTTGCTTCACTACAGTGAACATAGGTTGAATCTGATTCAACTGGGTTACTCTTGTCTCTAGTTCAATCACGGTTCAATAGTAAAACCCTAAACCCATTCACGTGGCTCGATTTTTCTCCTCCGCCGCATCGTAGCTTCCTCAAATAGGGTTAATCGCGATTTTGGGCAGTGACTCTTTTTCCTCGATGGTTCGTGCTCCCCTGTCTCACCGACCGTGACACCACTCGCTGTGCGCCGTCGTCCGTGCTGTTGGCCCCTTTGACTCCGTGTGGTCCCTGTTCATCTTCCTCGTGATGCGCCGACGTCTGCTTTGCTCGCCAAGCCACCGGAGAAGCCAGAGGATGGCTCGCGGTTATGCCGCAATCGTCGGCCCCATCTATACGTGGGCATCGCCGAAGAGGAGAGCATGTGGTCGCCCGCTAGTTTTGCTCGCCGACCATCGGAGAAGCGATGGGAAGAAGGAAACACCGTTGACATTATCGCCTTCCTCTGCTCAATCGCTATTTTGCCACCCATGATTTTGGAATGCCGCTGGCCATCTGTTCTACCACCAATGCCGGAGCTGCCGGTGGTGTTGCCACCGGTCTTCTCTGCCGAAGGAGTTGCTGCCTGTCGCCTGTCGCCGGACCTACTTGCTCTGCTCACTACCACTGAAGAAGAACCTGTTCTTCGTCCATCCAGGAGATGAAGCAAGAAAACCCTAGTTTTCATTGTTTATCTTTGGTTCTAGTTGTATGGAAACAAGGAGAAGGTCTCCAGTTTCCAGTCGTGTGGGAGAGGGAGAGAAAAACCATGTATTGGTTTCTTTTTCAGAGTAATTTGTGAATTGTTATCTAGAATTTTACTATCGGAATTCGCTGTTCGATTGTAGGAAATTATTTCCAATTTTTGGATAGGTTTTCGGTCGCTGCCAACCAACCTCGATCGTCCGACAATCATCATCATCTTCTCGGAAGCTTGCGAAGCTTCCGGAGAATTTTCCATCAACATCAGAAATATTTTGATTATTTGTCCACTATCGATAGTCAATGGTTGACCATCGAAAAACTACATCTGGAATAGAATTCTAGGTGATAGTTAGAAAGCCCCGGAACGATCACGATAAATGTTGTTGTGTGATTTTTGGAATAAGATTTCTCTCAATTTGATCGTCATCGACCATCGGCTAGTACCGAAGACGATGACACAACTCGTGGCTTCCAAAGCCATCTAGACGAGAGCTTGGCGTGGATCACCAATAGAGGCGGGACATCGATGAGGACCACTCGATTGATACCAACACCGCTCAACGTCATCGCGAGGTACGTGTTTAGAATAATTTACTATTCTACAAATTTTAATTTCCTGCCAGGACTTATACATGTTATTTCCAATTTTGCGTGCATGTGTTGTTGTAATAATTAACTCTAATTATTTATTTATTTCTGTTGCACACGTTTCTGAAACGTATAAACACGTGCATTGCACCGGGACGATCCCAACATCAAACACATAGAGAAGGTGCACTCAAATAGTGAATTGCTATTTATTCAATAAATAGTGTAACCGTAAGACGATTGCCTTAGGACACCTCTCAAATATGATAGACTCCCACTTGGCCTAAGGTCAATCGCTATGATATCCAATACGACACATCTCTATTTCTTCCTCAAAATTACTTTGAGGAAGAGGTTAAAGGATCCACAAGGTTCCTTTAAGTGAGATTTTTCTCAATTTGTATTTCTCTTCTACTAATGATCTTTTGATCTATTGATTTTACCAAAGAACATGTTTGGATCTATGGTGAGGCCTAGGTTTCATCGCTTACGCAATTGTTCTATTATTGTCGTAGTAAACAAGTAATGCTTCAACAATTGTTGGAACCATTCTAAGTTCAATAATGAACTTCTTGATCCAAACCGCTTCGTTTGCTGCTTCACAAGTTGTAATAGTATCTTATTTGAAACACTTTTTGTTGGGATCGTCCCGGTGCAATGTGCGTGTTTACACATTTCGCAAATGCGCGCAACGAAAATATATAAATAATTAAGCTAATTATTATCACAACACATGCATGGAAAAACAGGAAATAACATGTACAAGGCATGGTAGAAAATTAAAAATTTCAAAATAATAAATTATTCTAAACGCGTACCTCGCGGATGACAACGTTGAGCAGAGTTGGTATCAATCA
Organism: Curcuma caesia; assembly: GCA_037834155.1. Lineage (NCBI taxonomy): Eukaryota > Viridiplantae > Streptophyta > Magnoliopsida > Zingiberales > Zingiberaceae > Curcuma > Curcuma caesia. The sequence continues at coordinate 5,313 of JBBMKF010471566.1, read as the reverse complement.
AGCGGTCCTCATCGAAGTCCCGCCTCTACTGGTGATCCACGCCAAGCTCTTGTCCGGATGGCTTTGGAAGCCACGAGTTGTGTCATCGTCTTTGGTACTAGTCGATGATCAATGACGATCGATTTGAGAGAAGTCTTATTCCGAAAATCACGCAATAACATTTTTCGCGATCGTTCGGAGGTTTTCTAACTATCACCGGAAATCATATTCTTAGTGTAGTTTTCGGTGGTCAATCATTAACCGTCGATTTAGGACAAATTAGTCGAAACTATTCTGATGATGGAATGATTTGATTGACAATGTTCATATAATCTAACCAATAACCAGAAATAATTTTCGATAACTACACAGAATTTTGACAGCAAACATAATCCAATCAGATTCTTCTCCCACACAACCAAAACATGGACTTGGGTTCAGTTTGGATGAAGAAGAATAGTTCTTCTTCCCTTTTCCCTCGCAATCGAAAATTCTAATCGCTGCCCTTTCTTCCTCTCCATGCGGTCGGTGAAATGGGGGAAGGGAGATGAGATCACGACCAGCGGGGAGTTGGATCGCGCCCGGTGTCAAGGAAGTATTGGCACTGCATAGAGAAGCCAAAGAACATAGGAAAATGCCTATTCTTCTCCAACGAGCAACAAAAAAAGGTCGATGCGGCAACCTCAAGAGAGAAACAATGATCCGCAAGGAAGAAGAAGGGAGAGGCGTTTTCGGTTGTCTCAGAGACTTCGTTGCCGGCGAAGGATCCTTCTCGTGCGGTGAAGATGCCTCTCACTCAGGCGTGCGACGTTAGGTAGAGAATGGCACCGGCAAGGTTGCTGTGCTCTGTTTCTTCCATGCCATGGTAAATCCTCTTGCGCGGTGAAGAGAAGGGCAGGGTTCGCTAGGGTTTTAGGCGACATTTTCAGGTAGAAGATAAACAGGGCGTGACCATGGTGGGTTTTATCGTGATCCTCTATTTTTGAGAAGCTACAGTAGCATCTCATTAGGGTTCGTAGTTCTGCGGTGCGGGAAGAGAAAATAAACTCGAAACCTACTTAAATCGGAGAAAATCAAAACAAATCGGACCGAATTTATTTAGGATTCACTATAGCAAATCGGGTTTAAAAGTAAATCTTTTGGTTCACTAATCAAACGACCTCGGATTTGACCCAAACCAGTTTTGTTCACTTCAACTTCTCAAGATGAAGCTCCTCATCTCTTCTATTTTGCCAAAACCTCTTACATCATGAACCAAACTAAGTTAGTTTAATTTGATTTAAAACCTAATCGTTTGGTTCACTAACCAAACAACCTCTGATTTGAACGAATCAGTTTCATTCATTTCGTCTTCATAAGACAAATTCCATCATATTGTCCTTTGTCTGGTCCAACCAGACTTTATTTCTCTTATTCTGAGAATCTAATTCTCAAACTCATTTTAAGTCCTTCGGAGAACTTGTAATGCGTGTGACCCTATAGGTTCCCGATTATGTTGGTCATCCGTAATTAATAATTAATTATGGAACGATCATGAGTGACACCTAGTAGTACATCATAATCTCCAATTGATCGAAAAATCAATGATTGATTCCAGAATAATTCTAAACCCTTTAGCAGCTCCAATTAAACATGGCTATGAATCGATGCTCACTAATTGTGATCCAATCACAAATTCTCTCATGCTATGAATCGTATTTTAGACATTCAGTATTCAAGTTTAAGATCTAATCAAACACATATGGAATACATACTCAAATAGTGAATTGATATTTATCCAATAAATAATGTAACAGTAAGATGATTGCCTTAGAACACCCCTCAAATCTAACACATTTAACTTATTGCATCATAATTTAAATTGAATATGTGCCCAGACTATAACTTGGAGTCATCCTTGTCTGTATGGTAGCTAGCATTAGTGTACCCACATATAACCATTTCACCTTTTCCATATACCAAGAACAAATCCTTATTTCCTCACAAGTATTTTAAGAATTGTCTTGACAGCCATCCTATGATCCATTCTTAGATCTAATTGGTATCTACTCATGACACTCAGAGCACATGATACATCTGGACTCGTACACATCATAACATACATGATAGATTCTATTACCGAAGCATAAAGAATCTTACTCATGTAAATCCTATCATCTTTTGTTCGTGGATACATAGACTTTGAAAGGTGTAACCTTTCTTAGATTCAAGCATGCTAGATCACTTTTAGCACCTTGTCTATTTATGTAGATTGTGAAAGACTGATAAGCCCTAAACTAGGTGTCACGATAGGGCTTCAAATTAGAATTTGTAAATTTTATCGAAAACCCGCGATAAATACAGAAAAAGGAAGTATAGGGGCCTTGAGTCGTGTTTTTCCTAGGACTAGTAGAAAATTGCCTAATTTGAGCTTTCGATGTCGTTCTTTTTGGGTTTTCTAATAAAAATGGGGGTTTTGGTGTTTTGCAATGAAAATGTAAATTAAAATCAGAAACTAAACGAAAAATGCCAAAAATGAAACCTAAAGCAAGTTAACTCTAATACACGCTAAATGAACCCAAACTATAAATGCGATGAAACCACTTAAACTAGCCTATCCTACATTTGATGGCACGGAACAGTGATTTGCTAAAGAACCAAATTGGCACAACACTAAACTAATTATACTAACATCATGTATTGACTAGACAAATTGCATTCCAATTGGTTTTAACAGGTTTTGATAATTTCAAATGTGTATCTGATACGGAACAGTAGCCTGGGTTATCAGAAACTGGAATCCGGCATTTCAATGTCACCGAGACTAATGGCATGAGTTTGAATCCAAAAGCAACTAACTAGCATTAGGAATTAACCAAATTCGACAATTAACTAGCTGAAAACAGAAGGTAGAAATCAGAAATTGCAATGTTCAGAAATCCAGAAATGCAGAAAACGAAAACGTTCAGAAACGAAACAATAGCAGTAAAACGCATCCATCCCTTTCATCTTCATCGAATTCCCTTAGGCTGGTTGTCAATCAACTTTTGAATCCAATTGAAGTCTTCCACGCGGTCTTCAGGTAGTTTGCTAGCTGCTCGAATCCAGAAAAACCCCGAAGAAACCCTCTACGGTGCGAACTGAGCTCGGCAGTAGCTCCGTGAAGCTGCAAAATCCGGATTCCGTGCTTCAGCTTCCTCCGATCGATCTGACAACTCTATAGGAAAAATCCGCACTCCTCAGAGAACCCCTCGAAGGGTTGCGGCGTCGAATTGTGCTGTCAATCGCTGGAACAAGCAAAAACAGGGTCGCCGGCGCCGGAGAAACCCTCTCCACCTCGCCGACTCCAGCTGCCGAGATATACCCAAAGGACCGGCTTCGAATTTCTCAGAGACCAAGGAATGCAATGGACTTTGATTGGGAGGAAGAGAGCGCCCGTGGAGTTACGTCGTGCGGCAGGGCAGACGCGCGGCGGGGGAACGAAGAACAGTGTCCGCGTTTTCTCGATTAAATGTTGGTTTATATAGTTGTGGTTTGATTAATCAAGGAATCCTGGCCGTCCGTTCTGAACTTGATGATCTGACTTGATCTAGGGCTTTAGGGTTTGCGAAAAATTCTGAAATTTTGACCGGGCTCGATCTAGATCATGTCCTCCATGTTGGCTTGATCAATTTGGCAATTTTGACTCGATTTGATCTTGGTTGAGCTCGAACTTGACCCGATTTGAGCCCTAAAATCAAATAAACCCAATTAATGTAAAATTTGCCATTAAATTATAGAAATTATAATATTATCTTCAATTATACCATATGACACAAATATACTCAAATTAATTCATTTAATAATTATTTTCAGGTAAAAATCCAGAATTGAATTGATAAAAATGCATAGGAAACCTTGACTCATCACTATTCAATCTTTTAGCCACTCGGTCTCTCGGCTCCTCGGCCTCTCGGCTTCCCCACTTTTAGGCCACTCGGCCACTCGGCCTCCCTACCATTCTGCCTCCCAGCCACTCTTCCTCTCGGCCTCTCGACTACTCATCTCCTTGACTTTTCGGTCACTCGACCACTCTGTCTCTTGCCCACTCGGCCCCTCGGCCTCTAGGTCTCTCGGTCCCTCGACCTCTCGACTTTCCAACTTCTCGATCTCTCAACCACTCGCCCACTCAGAGAGATGTTAGATTTGAGAGGTGTCCTAAGGCAATCACCTTACGATTGTACTATTTATTGAATAAATAGCAATTAACTATTTGAGTGCACATTCCATATGTGTTTGATTGGATCTTAAACTCAAATAATGAATGTCCGCAATACGATTCATAGCATGAAAGAATTTGTAATTGGATCACAACTCGTAAGCATCTCTACATATATAATTATGAATGTATTGAAATTATCCTTAGTCAAAGAATTGATAAGCACAGACATCATCGATTCTGTCGAGACTAGCACATTTAAACTCCTTGATTAGCCAAACAATCAATCTCACTACTAGAGATATTGGATGTTGAGAGTTAAACGTGAATGCTGGTTAAAGGTAACTACTTCATTGGAGTGACCTGCCTTGAGATTTCATATGGTTCGATGCATATGTCAATGAAGATATCAATGCAACTTAAGTGCAAGTTTCTTTTGACTTGCGGTATTCAAGTCATCCTGGTCATAGAGACTTATACTTTGACATCTTAAGGAAGCATCTTCGAAAAGATGTGGATCCGAGATGATTCGGTATAAGTTGAAGTGCCCAAAAGGTGTTTGAATATCCCACAGAGGATTCATCGCTCCTTGAAAAATGAGACATATATCTTGCAGCCATTTGTCAGGATTGTTGTTAAAAGTCTTTGGCCAAAATATTGCATGTCAAGAGTATGAGACTTTTGGACATATGTACAAGTAACTTGAATCCATAGGACAAGAAAGCATCTTAGGCTAGGTGTGACATAGTCAGCCTAGTGAGAATCGACACATAGACCATGTCCTGAATCAAGCGAGTATAAGATTGTGAAAGGAACGAGACACATTTAATTGTAGCTATTGAAAGGTTTAAAAGTTGTTCTGAAATCAATTATTAATTTTTTGGTCAATTGGGGATCATAATGTACTACTAGATGTCACTCACGATTGTTTTGTAATTAATGGTTAATTATGGACGACCAACATAACCGAAAATCTATTGGGTCACACGTACTACAAGTTCTCCAAAAGACTTAAAATGAGTTTGAGAATTGAATTCTCAGAATGAGAGAAATAAAGTCTGATTGGATCGGACAAAGGACAATATGATAGAATTCGTCTTACGGAGACGAAATGAACGAAATTGATTTTGTTCAAATCAGAGGTCGTTTGATTAGTG
>JBBMKF010471547.1:0-10485 GCA_037834155.1 Curcuma caesia | reverse complement strand
ACAACACCATAATAAGTTAATCCTAAACTAATCAATAACTAAATCAACTTAGATCCAAAATCTTACCTCCAAGATCCGTTCCAATCAAGCCCTAGAACCAACTCTAAGCTCTGATTTCACTTCTCCCTTCTTCTCTATCGATCTCAAGGAAGCCTACCAAACAGAACAAATATTGATCACCAACCGGTTTACAAACATTCACCATCAAGCCGATTGAATTCAAGAATATAAACTCACCTCAAATCCGATGATGCCCTAATTTAACTAGGCTTTAATTCCCCCTTCTTCGCCCTTGCGGCCGAAACTCAAAAAACCTCCAATCTGATCGGATCATAGCCACAAGCTAAGGAGAGGAGAAATCAAACATCAACCTAAGGAGATTCAAAGCCCTATAACGAGATTCAACTCAAGAAAAAAAATGCAACCAAAACCTAACTTAATTTCCCTTACCGATCGTCTTCCCCTCTTCGGTTCACCGCCGCTAGAGCCGCCAACGCACCAACGATCCAAGCCTCCTCCGGCGAGAATCCAACCCCAACCAACCAAGCTTTTGTTGCTGGCAATCCCCCAGCTCCAACACCGACCTTAGAGCGGCGCCTTCACTCGACTTCGGCGGAGGAGAGGAAAGAATAGAGATGCGTCGGACGAAACAGAGAAGAAGAAAATCACGAGATGGGAATTGTACAGTAGCCGACTTTTGTAAAGTTTCTTAATGGATCGGGTTCGAAACCCGTTAAGCCAATAACCCTTATCAATAACTCTATAACCCTTTAATCTCATCCAAACCATATAACCCAAATCCATTATCATCTAAATCAAGTTTCTAATTAAATCTAATCTAATTTAGATTTTAGAGTTATTTTAAAATTAAACCACATTAACTTTTTAGGGTTAGTTTAATTACCTTCTTAAATAGGGTAAATCTATTTATAAATAACCCCTTAACTTCTGACATTTTATATTCTCCCCCACTAACAAAAATTTGATCCCCAAATTTAGTATCTTCATACTACGGTATAGAAATACCATAATAATTAAATCATACCTCAAACAAACAAATGAGGGTATCGAGCTCGGATAATATCCTCCAACTCCTAAGTAGCCTCCTCGTCCGTATGATGCTGCCATCCAATTTCTTCAAGTAGAACGATTTTGTTCCACAACTGTCGATCCTTTCGACCAAGAATCCGCATTAGAATCTCCTCATAAGACGCATTTGGCTGGAGAGGAATAGGTACTTACCTCAAAACATGTGAAGGATGAGGCACATATTTCCGCAACATAGATACATGAAATACGCTATGAACACTCACAAGTGTCGGAGGCAATGCCAAGCGATATGCAACCTTGCCAATCTGCTCTAATATCTCAAATGGTCCAACATACCGCAGAGCCAACTTTCCTCTCAACCCAAATCTCTTCACCCATTTCGTGGATGAAACACGTGGAATATATGATCTCCAATAGAGAACTCTAGTGGCCAACGTCTTCGATCCGCATAACTCTTCTGTTGATCCTGAGCCTCTAACATATAACGTCAGATAACTCGTGCAAGATCGGCATCCTGCTGAATACTCTGCGGATCCAACATCTGCCGCTCATCAACCTCCTCCCACAAAATTGAAGATCGACAAGGTCTACCATACAATGTCTCAAATGGAGCCACGATAGTAGAATGATAACTATTATTATACGAGAACTCCACTAAGTGTAAATGATCCTCCCAACTGCCGTCGAAATCCAAAACACAAGCTTGTAGCAAATCCTCAAGAGTCTGAATGGTGTGCTCTGACTGACCATCTGTCTGTGGATGGAATGCGGTGCTAAAATGAAGCTCTGTACCCAATGTATGCTGTAGACTTTGCTAGAATCGTGAGGTAAACTATGAGTCTCTATCTGAAATAATGCTAGCAGGAACTCCATGTAATCTAACAATCTCTCTGTAGTATAGATATGCCAAATGATCCAGTGAATCAGTTAGATGCATCAAAAGAAAATGTACATATTTGGTTAACTGATCAACGATTACTCAAATCGTATCATGACCCTTTCGGGTCCTCGGCAGTCCGATAATAAAATCCATCGTAATATGATCCCACTTCCACTCAGGAATGAGGATCTTCTAAAGTAATCCTACTGGTCTTTGGTGTTCAGTCTTCACCTGCTGACAGACTAAATACCTTGCAATAAAATCTGCAACATCTCTCTTCATAACGTTCCACCAATTAGAGTGTTTCAGGTCCCGATACATACGAATACCCCCAGATGTATAGCAAACCTAGAATGATGTGCCTCCTGTAATAACTCCTCCTTCACTGGATGCTGCTCCGGAAAACAGAGTCGTCCTTGAAATCAGAGTATCTCATCTGTATCACGAGAAAACTTTGACTATTGTCCAGAATCTACTCTACTGCAGATAAACTGAATATGTTGGTCACTAGCTTGTGCCGACTTAATTCTCTCCACTAATGCTGACTGAGCAACCATCAAAACCAGAACACCCCGCTGAGTCCGACTATGCTCTACCAATCCCAAGTCAGAAAACTGCCGTACCAGATCAGTAATGGTTACTAACTGACTAGCTAAAATCCTGGGTGATAGCTAATGGTACAATCATAATCCTTCAAATACTCCATCCAGCGTCTCTGTTTGAGGTTCAGCTTCTTCTGCGTGAATAGGTACTTCAAACTCTTAGGATCTGTGAGGATCTCGAAAGTGACTCCGTAGAGATAGTGTCGCCAAATCTTCAGAGCAAAGATAATAGCGGCAAGCTTTAAATCATGTACCGGGTAGTTCTTCTCGTGATCCTTCAGCAGACGAAAAGCCTAGGCAACCACCCGATCATGCTGCATCAATATTGTACCCAATCCCTGAAATGAGGCATCGGTATACAATATGAATCCGTCATCACCGGAAGGAATCATCAGAATCAGGGCACTCACTAATGTCTGCTTTAGCTCCTGGAAGTTAGTCTCACAAGCCTCTGACCAAACAAATTTCGCCCCCTTCTTGGTCAGACGAGTCAGTGGTGTCGCGATACGAGAGAAATCCTCTACGAATTTTCGATAATAACCAGCTAAATCCAGAAAACTACGAACCTCCTGAACAGACTTGGGTTGTTCCCAATCAGTAACTACCTCTATCTTCTGAGGGTCTGTAGAAATACCTCTGCTAGATATGACATGTCCGAGAAATCCTACAGAAGATAACCAGAACGCACACTTGCTGAACTTAGCATATAGCTGCTCTCGACGTAGTGTCTCCAATACAATGTAGAGATGCTGCTCATGCTCTACCTCCGATCAAGAAAATATCAGGATATCATCGATAAAGACAATCATGAATCGATCTAGATACTCCAAGAAAATCCAGTTCATCAGATCCATAAATATGGCCGAAGCATTAGTGAGACCGAATGACATCACCAAAAACTCATAATGTTCGTATCGAGTGCGAAAGGCTGTCTTTTGCACATCCTCATCTCGTACTCTAAGATGATGATATCTAGATCGTAAATCAATCTTAGGGTACACATATGAACCCTTCAGCTGATCAAATAAATCATCAATATGTGGCAATGGATATTTATTCTTGACTATTACCGCATTCAGTTGGTGGTAATCGATGCATAACCTCATGGATTCATCCTTCTTCCTCACAAATAAGACTGGGGCTCCCCGCGGTGATACACTAGGATGAGTGAAACCTCGGTCCAATAACTCCTGTAACTGGATCTTTAGTTCCTCTAACTACTTCGGAGCCATCCGATACGGAGCCTTAAACACTGGTGCAGTGCCCGGAATCACCTCAATTGTGAACTGGACTTGCCTCTAAGGTGGCAAGCTCGGAAACTCGTCCAGAAAAATATCCTAATAGTTGCGAATGATATGAATATCGGAAGGACTAGAAACCTCAACTTTCTCTCCTTGCTTCAGGAATAGTAGATGCCCACGGCATTCACTGTCTAACATCCTCTGCGCTTGTATGGCAGAAATAATGGATACGACATCATTCTGAGTACCAATGAATTCTCAAGCGTGTTGATCCAGAGGTTGGAAGGTAACCACTCTAGCTCGGCAGTCTATGGTAGCATGATAGGTAGCTAACCAATCCATACCCAGAATGACATCAAACTCCATCATATCCAGCACCTAAAGGTCCACCGTAAGAGTATGACGATCGAAATCCAATGGGCATCCCCTAATCTCCTAATTTGTAGTCAACACTTTACTCGAAGGTAAAGAGACTGCCAGACTACATGATCTAATTATAGGCATTCACCCAATTTTCTTCAAAAATAATAGAGACATAAATGAATGCGAACTACCTGTATCTATCAAAGTATCAACAAATATATCATAAATTATAACCATACCCCGTATGACCGATCCATCGGCCCGTTGCACCTCCTCTCGTGTGATTGCATATGCACGACCAACCTCTGTACTGGACGGCTGTGTAGCTGGCTGAGAAATAGCTGGCCTCCACTCTGTAGGAATCTGACTCTGAGATACAGATGTCGTCTGTTGAACATAGTGAGAAGGTACACCGTAAGAAGTCAGTGCTGCGTGTGACCGCTGCTGCATTGGAATCGCCACATAACAGATCTCTGGCTGGGAATCTGCTGGTAGTACTATATACTCTTTCCCCTGAATCTGATACATCCCTCCAGAAGAAGGTAGAGCTCTCTACTGCTGAGGTGCTCTGTGTCTCACTAGTACCCTCTGCTATCGCGGTTGTGTGGATTATCCTCCATAAGTGAAAATATCTATGCGCTCCAGCTGAACTCTTCGGGTGCAGTCACCGATCATGTGACCAGGTTGTTTGCAGTAATAGAAAACAGCCTGATCAGATGGACAATCAACAACCTGGTGACTACTAGATCCACAGTGATAACATTTCTTCTCCGTAATCTTCTTCCTCTAAAAGCCACTCGAAGATCTAGCAGGTCGTTTCCCTTTCTGTCGTCTGGAAGAATCCCATGTACCAGACCCATGAGTTGGCCTCTTCTGACCAGAAGTTTGTGAACTCGGACCCTTCGATTTTTCTATGTCTCTCTCTTGAGTCACCTGCTGCTGAGTCATCTCAATAATCAGAGCACGATCCAGTGCCTCTCTGTATGTGTTGACTGTACAACTAGACATCTTCAGTCGAATATACGCAGCCAGTTCCTGAGTAAACTGGAGCATCCGATCATGGTCTTGGGCTACTAACTGTGGGCAGAACTCCAAAAGTCTAGAAAATTTCGTATGATATTCCGTAATAGATCTGTCCCCCTACTTAAGACTCAGAAACTTCTGATGCTGTGCCATATAAAATGCCACTGAAAAATATTCCCTCTCAAAAGCCTCTCGGAATGATAACCAAGATAAGCCCTGCTCTCCGAGTATCGTCCTCTGAGTCTTCCACTAAGTGATGACCTGATCACGAAGGTGGTATACTGCTAACTCGACTTGCTCTGCCTCAGTGCAAGTGATATACGTGAAGGTATCAGTCAAGTTCTCTAACCAAGAACGAGTGAGCCATGGGTCAGATCCCCCATGGAACAAAGTCATCCGATCCTTTACGGATTTTGCCAGTGATAGAATCTGACTCTTATCCCCAATCTTGCTAACTGTAGCCGGTATCAAATCAGGCAAAGGTATCTCCGGACTGTCCCCAACATGCTCGGAAACCTCTGGCTCTAATAGCGAAATGGGCCGTCTCGATAGTCGATCTCGTCCTCGATTTTCAAGGGCCATAATATCACTTGGTAATATACAACTATTATAAATTCCTAGAAATAGTATAAATGTACTAGAAATTTTATTTACAACTGCTTAGAGAATTTGTGCCATTGTTTGTCCATCTCACAACTTGGATCAAGTAACTAAATTCGATACACCCAACACGACAACAAACTCGAAACTAGACCTAAACCCTAAAACTAAATACTGAGCCTAATATGCTCTGATACCAAATAATTGGTATCAGATAAACCTACAAATGCAATGATAACCCTCGAAGACTACAAATACAATGATAAATCTGACGATAAATCCGGTGGACACCGAAAAATGGACACAAATATAACGGTATATCTGAATGAACCTAACCTGCTCTTATACCACTAAATTAGTATCAGATAAACTCAAAATGCAATGACAACTATGAAAGAAACTAAATATGAACCTACGCTATGATACCACTAAATTGGTATCAGATAGACCACGAATGCAACAAAAATCTAAAGAAATGAATCTAAGCTCTAATACCACTAAATTGGTATCAGATGACCACGAATGCAATGAAAATCCAAAGAAATGAACCTAAGATCTGATACCACTAAATTGTTATCAGATAGAACATGAATGCAATGAAAATCTAAAGAAACGAACCTAAGCTTTGATACCACTAAATTATTACGTTCTGGGAGGTCGTCCAAAAAATTTCGATAGCATCTCCCCTGTAACAATGACAATTTCCCTGAATACATGTATATAAGGCCAACACGACCACAATAAAGACTACAAGTCCTGAACACATACATCACAGATACATACAAATAATACTAAGGCACACACAACCACAACTACTAACAATCATGCAACATATAGAAAAATATGCATAGCGAAAACATCAAAAATCTGAACAAAATGGACAACCACAAGTACAAGTCTAATACCACAACTAAAGTCTATGTAACAACACAAACACAATCTAAACAACTAATATATACCAATCTTTCTACTGTGAGATGGATACAGTCGGCCAGATCTCTAAGCTCCAAGTACTATCCTCCTATCTGCTACCTGGAGAAGAAAACAAGGCAACCCCAGGGTCTGGGTACTGAGCATTAGATACTCAATGGATATAGAATAGAAGTATATGTAAAGGTAAATCAGCAGGAATAACAAAAGTGTATAGTCTGGAATAAATATGTATAGAATCAATAAATAATAATCAACAGGTGACAGGAATCAACAGATAACATGAATCATGGTAATATGAATCATGTAAATATAATCATGTATGTAATGTCACGCAGTGTAATAATCATAGCAAGTAAATGCAATAACCACAACTATATAAATAAAGTAAACTATGTATGACCTACCAACAAATGCATATAAATATGCAGCAAACATCGCAATCAAATGCAAGTCACTGTCTGCACTGGCCACCCTCAGTCACCCCCTAGGGCAGTGAACTGAGACACCAAACAGGACATACTGCACAGCCCCAACAGCTATCCACCACCAATCTAGTGGGGAGCGGGCAATGTAGCAGGAGGGCAATATAGTCAGTCCTGATTGCACCCAACTATGGCGCAACATATGCTCTCACCCCTGTATCTTACCACAACACGGTGCCGGACAAGAGCCAACAAGAACAGCCAACAATGCTATCATCAACACCTACAACTAACATGTAGATGTAATGATGATCATCCCAACATGTAATAGCTACAATTAATTAGCATGCTCAATAGAAATCAAGAGAAGTCAACATAGGTCAACGATATAGTAGTTAAGACTGTTCTAACAGTGGATAGATCAATCAGAGGTCAATCAACATGTATCAAGCAACGAATAACACTAGTATCAACAGGGTAAAGGATATAGATAACAAGAGTATCAACATAATAGTAATAGATCATTACAAGGTCAATTGGCAAGTATCAAGCAACAATTATCAAAAAGGTATCAACTAGATAAATATCTCAAGTAGCATGAATAGTAACAGGATAGATAAAATAGCAATACAAATCATGCACTGGAAAGGAAATTTGTATTGATCAAGTAAAGGGTACTCACCTGAATCTGACGACTGTCAATAAAGAATCCCAGAAAAATACCCAGACTCCATGTATAAGAGGACCAATCCAATCAAGGTCCTATAATAAACGACAATACAACACTTACTACAACAATACTGTATCAAATTATAGTAATTAAATTCCATAGTTTAATTCAACCCATCCAACTAAACCTAACACATGGTTAATGATCAACTTAGCATTTGACTTGCAATTAAGCTAATGGAAATTCATAATTCCCTTATCAAAATTCATTCATATTAATCTAACCTAGGTTAAACCAACTTAACCTAACAAATTCAACAATAAATATAGAAACCGTCCCATTCTCACTCAAACCAGACAACACCATAATAAGTTAATCCTAAACTAATCAATAACTAAATCAACTTAGATCCAAAATCTTACCTCCAAGATCCATTCCAATCAAGCCCTAGAACCAACTCTAAGCTTTGATTTCACTTCTCCCTTCTTCTTTGTCGATCTCAAGGAAGCCTACCAAACAGAACAAATGTTGATCACCAACCGATTTACAAACATTCACCATCAAACCGATTGAATTTAAGAAGATAAACTCACCTCAAATCTGATGATGCCCTAATTTAACTAGGTTTTAATTCCTCCTTCTTCACCCTTGTGGCCGAAACTCAAAAAACCTCCAATATGATCGGATCACAGCCACAAGCTAAGGAAAGGAGAAATCAAACAGCAACCTAAGGAGATTCAAAGCCCTACAACGAGATTCAACTCAAGAAAATGAATGCAACCAAAATCTAACTTAATTTCCCTTATCGATCATCTTTCCATCTCCGGTTTGCCGTCGCTAGAGCCGCCAACGCACCAACAATCCAAGCCTCCTCCAGGGAGAATCCAACCCCAACCAACCAAGCTTTTGTCACCGACGATCCCCCAGCTCCAGCACCGACCTTAGAGCGGCGCCTTCACTCGGCTTCGGTGGAGGAGAGGAAAAAACAGAGATGTGTCGGACAAAACAGAGAAGAAGAAAATCACAAGATGGGAATTGTACAGTAGCCGACTTTTGTAAAGTTTCTTAACGGATTGGGTTTGAAACCCGTTAAGCCAATAACCCTTATCAATAACCCTATAACCATTTAATCTCATCCAAACCATATAACCCAAATCCATTATCATCTAAATCAAGTTTTTAATTAAATCTAATCTAATTTAGATTTAGGGTTATTTTAAAATTAAACCACATTAACTTTTTAGGGTTAGTTTAATTACCCTCTTAAATAGGGTAAATCTATTTACAAATAACCCCCTAACTTCTGGTATTTTACATCTTATTTTATCTTCATCCAAAAAATTATCATTATTTGAAGCAAACTCCAAAAATTATTCTAATCCTACAATAAATTCATTGGTCAAACCTCTACGTTCAGGTAAATTCTTACTATACATCTAACTTCATGTTTTTTGCATTTTTCCTGAACCCATAAATTCCAACATATTAAAATATAATTTATCAATAATTCTTATTTAATTCTTCAAAACTTGTTCTAATCCCATAAATTATAATTTTTACATAATTGCAATAATTTTTAGGGGTTTAGGGGTTTAAGGGGTTTAGGGGCTTTGGGGTTTAGGGTTTAGGGGTTTAAGGATTTAATGGTTTAAGGATTTTGGGTTTAGGTTTTTAAGGGTTTAGTGTTGTAGGGTTTATGGTTTAGGGTTTAGGGGTTTAGAGTTTAGGGTTTAGGGTTTATGGGTTTAGGGTTATAAGGGTTTAGGGTTTTAGGATTTATGGTTCAGTGATTTTGGGTTTAGGGTTTAAGATTTAGGGTTTAGAGGTTTATGGGTTTAAGGGTTTTGGGTTTAGGTTTTTAAGGGTTTAGAGCTTTAGGGTTTATGGTTTAGGATTTAGGGGTTTAGGATTTAGGGTTTAGGGTTTTAGGGTTTATGATTTAGTGGTTTTGGGTTATGGGTTTATGATTTAGGGTTTAGGGGTTTAGGTCTAAGGTTCAGATGTTTATGGGGTTAAGGATTTAAGGGTTTTGGGTTTAGGTTTTTAAGGGTTTAGAGCTTTAGGGTTTAGGGTTTAGGGTTTAGGTTTAGGGTTTAAGGATTTAAGGATTTAGGGTTTAGGGGTTTAGGATTTAAGGATTAGGGGTTTAAGGGTTTAGGGTTTATGGTTTAGGATTTAGGATTTAGGGTTCAGTGGTTTAGGGTTTAAGATTTATGATTTAGGGTTTAAGGTTTAAGATTTAGGGTTTATGATTTATGATTTAGGATTTTAGGGTTTTATGGTTAAGTTTAATTAATTAAAACTAAATTAAAATAATAAATATTAACATTAAAATAAATACAATTACAACTAAAAACTATTCAAAATTTTAAATAATAATAATTATAAATATACCTCAAGCCGATAATTAAACAAATACGAGTAGGCAGTGGCTGCAAATTGTAAACCCAAATTGTAAACCTGCACAAAAAATATTTAAAAAAAATTATAATCAACACTTCAATTTAATATGGTTAAGCAAAAAGTTCACCGCCATCGCTGATCACGGCCAACAGGCAGTAAGTGTGACCAGTGCCCAGCAGGCAGCTGGTGAGGCTAGCAGCCAGCAGCCGTCAGGGCCAGCAGCTGGCGCAGCCACCGGCCACCACTTGTAGCGGCCACTGGCCACTGGCTAGCAGGCGGCGCGGCCAGCAGCTAGCTG
>JBBMKF010471536.1:0-10485 GCA_037834155.1 Curcuma caesia | reverse complement strand
GAGGCATAGGTAGGGCAGGTTGGCTCTCGGGTAGCCTCACATGGTCGTGCCTCTGAGGCACCGTCAAGGGTTGGTTTACTCGTTTGAACAGGCATGGTCGTGCCTTTGAGACATGACCTGGCCAAGTTAAAGTTCTGTTGAGAGGCACGGCCGTGCCTGGTAGGCACGGCCTGAGCCTGTCCCTGCTTTGTTATTAGACACAGCTGCCCATTAAACACGACCTCAAGCTAGGGCCTTCCTATTAGGAGCTTTATTGGTCTTGAATATTGAACATTTTTTGTAAAAATAGAAAAACTTATTAGCAATCTGTTGAAATGAACAAAAAACTATACAAATAAGAAAATGTATGAATATAAGAAAAAAAATTAAAACCCTTGGGTTGCCTCCCAAGAAGCGTTTATTTATGGTCATTAGCTCGACCCCTTATTTAGTAATGCACAGGGGTCATTGGTTGCCCACTCGCAACCTTCTCCTGGGAGGTACTTTATATTTTTGGCCTTTTGAGTATAACTTCCTTATTTGCTCGGCCGGTGCGAGCTCCTTTGTCAGCATGGTTGGTTGGTACTTAAAACTCTTCGTCTACTGGATAGTCTCCAACCTACAGCAACGGGGCTTTTTTGGCAAGTAAGCATCAGAGTCAAGCGAAAGGTTGAACTCCACCTTCTTGTCACCAACTTCCAGGGATAGTTTATGATTTTTCATGTCAATTTTAGCCTCGGAAGTGCCGAGGAATGGTCTTATCAAAATGATAGGGATGGATGGATCTTCTTCCATGTCAAGTACAATAAAGTCAGTAAGGACGATAAATCCCTCAACTTCAACCGGCACATCCACAACTATTTCCATGGGATATCTGCATGATTGATCCACTAGTTGGATGACCATAGTAGTAAGTTTAAGATCGCTATACCCATATTTTTCACTTGTTGCATATGAGATAATGCTCACACTGGCACCTAAGTCACAGAAAGCTCTACCAATTGAGATATTATTAATCTTGCATGGAATGGTAAAGCTACCTGGATTCTTGAGCTTAGGAGGAGTCTTGTAGGGATCTGCATGCGCCTAAAAATAATTATAGCCGCATAAAACGCAGCGGAAAAGGGATCCCTCCAAAAGATCCATGCGAAATCATATTCGTTTTACTGATTCTATCTACTGGAATCGAGGTTACCTTCGATGTGAGCCCTTCACAATCCCGACAGCAACTCTTGCCTTCAAAGGTTGACGAATCTCAGCACGATCAGTGTATTCGCGCCTCCACGATATCCACACGAACACTGAGATGGAGAGGAACCAAATCGTGGTGCTAGCCACAATACTAGGTTCGGCCAAGGTAGAAGAGAAGAGGAAGAAGACCAAAAATAATTCTCTCAAGAGTCTCCATCCCTTTTTATATCCAACCATGGAATATGAAGGGTTTTTAGCTTTTGGAATTCCATGGAATTAATACTTTAATAATCCCATGCATGCCATGCATGATGATCATGCAACCCTCTTAATGATGAGGGAATTAATACCCTATTAATCTCATGCATGATGATAATGTAACCCTCTTAATGGATTCAATTTGACTTGAGTCCAACTCGAGTCTCACTCAATCCGAATTGGCACTAAGGTCTAACACTAACAAGTCTTGTTGTTCAGAATTTTTGCACTTACTTCCTCCGTTAGCGCTACAGTATTCTTGGCAAGGTGATGTTCTTTTTGGACATGAGCCCCTTGATAAGCTTGGCAAATTTTGGCTTCTCGACAAGAGCATCGAGAAGGGGAATGCCCAATGTAATATCTTTGACTCTGTTGTATAGCCTTTCAATCTCATCATCCTTCTGTTATATAGGAGTCTTTTCGAGAAAGGTATACTCCTCACATATGATTTCATTGTTGGTACTTCAGCGGGCATAGCGGTCTCAACTTCCTCCAGTTTGCCTTCAATAATAGGTGTAGAGGAAGGAGGTTGCTCGGCGATTGATGGGAGTGAAATACCTTCCTACGGAGCAGTCACTTGAGGTTCTTTGCCCTTCAAGGTCCGTCCGCTTCTAAGCTCTATGGCTTTACAATGCTCCATTGGGTTGAAGTTTGACTTTCCCGGGAGTGCACCCACTGTTCTGGAAGAGAGGGAAGAGCTTATCTGAGTAATCTCAATTTCTTGCACCTTCATCCTCTTGTGATGGTCATCCAATTTCTTATTAACCTTGACCATGTCACTTTGCAACTGTTCCAGAATCTTTAAAATTTTCTAGGTGTTCGATACTTTCTCACTTTATTTGGGCGTATTTTGATAGGAAGGCCTTTGGTTGTTGCGGTAGGAAAAGTTGGGGTGATTCCTCTAACTCAAATTGTAGGAATTTAAGTACGAATTGTTCCTTTGATTGTATGTACCAACTGCGTTGCACTGTTCGTACTGGGCAATCTGGGCTTGCAGTGCTCCCACTTGGCACATTTCCTTTCTGTGATTGGAATCCCCATAAATATCATAAGTCGTAGCAACTGCATTGAGCTTTCCAATGCTAATATTTTCTATCCTTTTGCCGAGGGCATCCATCTGCGCATTCAGTCTAGTGAGGGTGTCTACATCATACTTCTCAGGAGTTCTTGCCATGCTACCTCTCTCATTGGCCCATTGGTGATGGTTAAGGGTCACACTTTCTATTAACTCTTTGACTTCTTCAAGGCTCTTATTCATGAGTACACCTCCTGCAGCGGAATCTAAGTAAACCTTTGTCTGATAATTAATTCTATTGTAGAAGGTGTGGATGATAAGCCAATGTTCAAGTCCATGGTGTGGACACTTCCTTAACATTCCTTTAAATCTATCCCAAGCTTCGAATAGTGATTCCCCATCCAACTGTATGAAGCTTGAGATCATGTTTCTCATGTGGGTCGTCTTACTTGGGGGTAAAACTTGTTCTGGAATATCTGCTCGTACTGTTCCCAAGTATTAATACCATTAGGAGGTAGAGAGTAATACCAAGATTTCGTCTTGTCGCGGAGAGAGAATTTGAAAAGTATGAGTCTAATGATATCGAAGCTGACCCCTTGCATCCTCATAGTACTACATATCTCCAAATGTAGCTTCGGGTCATCATTTGGTCTGCAGCCAAACTAATTCTGTTGTATCATAGCAATAAATCCAGGTTTGAATTCAAAGTTTGATGATTCAATGTTTGGTACAGCGATACACGATGTCATTCTTCTCGCCTGAGGTATAGCATAGTCCTTCAAAGAATTCTGAGCCATGGTCTCTGATATGTCTTCCTGAGTGTTAAGTCTTTGAGAGTGGAGTCTCCTCCGATATGTTCTTTTGATTTCTGGATCGAAAGGGAACTCCACTGGGTTGAGCCTGCGCATGCACAAGAATAAGAATATATTATTAACTTACCGGAACAATAATAAATCTATAAAGAATAGTATCAATTAAAGAATTGAAAAAATAAATGGAAGCAATGTAAAAATGAAAGAAAAACTCTTAATGTAAAAGCTTAGTGAAAAATTGAGCACAGTCCTCGGTAACGGTGCCAAAAACTTGATGGACTTCCAGAAGTATACAGAATATCGTCAAGTAATAAAAGATATCGAACCATAAGGACTGAGGAATCAATCACTAAGCTAACATAAGAAGAGTGGAGAGATCATGTAATTTTGGCTGAGATGGGGAAAGTGAGAGTGTAGTCGAGCTCCTAAAACTCAATCGAAGAAAAATCAACTAGTGATAGGATTGAGAAAGTGATCCTAGGATTTCGGATTCCTCAAGATTATATTTGATTGACTATAGACTCTTTACCATTCCTCAATATTTACACATTTACAGAGATGCTAACCAAAATATCCAATTAGACCTCGTCAGGTTTCCTCGGAATAAAATTAATAATCCTTTAACGTTACGATTGCTAGTTTGAGATGATCCCAAATAGCCCGGTTATAGCTCACCCGCTGTCACCGGGCACTCCAGCATACTACTAGTGTCCTATCCCCTATCACCAAGTATCCAATTAAGAACCTCTCCCTAACAATCAATAACTATTAGCTATCTCTCATGAAGATTCATTGTAGCCTAAGAATTTCCTCAGAAAATCCGGTTAAAGGTTCACCTTCTGTCAGAAGGCACCCCGGTCATACAATCCTAAAATTTTCTTAAACCACAATTGACCTTCATCCTTATAGATTCATATCCTTTACATTCATATCATCAAATAAGTACAAGGCACAAATCCATAAAGCAAATACACAAATATATAATAGAACATGGTAAACACAAATCCATAGATACAGTCATCCATAATACACATCGATTTCTCCTACATCCTAGAATCAAAGGTTCTACTCCATGATAGAGGGGATACGCAAAGAAGATTTAAAGAAATACATTTTAGATCTTAATCTGAGATAGAAACAGGAAATAAAACTTATCAATGGATGTCTTCTTCTTCGCCTTGCAATCTCCTCATCGACGGTGGATGGATGCGACGGAGTAAACCCGAAAGGATGGATAGATCATCAATTTTTGCTCCAGATGGCGATTACGGTGGCTCACTATCACTCCCAAGGTCTCTCCCCCTATTTAGGGCAAATAAAGGGGGTATTTTATGCCCCTGCAATCAAGTTCTCTCCACACGGCCGTGTCTAGTCACACGGTTAGCATGCTCCGTCACATGGCCATGCTTAGTAAGCACGGTCATGTGCTGCTGACCCCTTGAAAACAAGGCACGATTATGCCTGGTAGGCACAACCAAAGCCTGTTGAGCCTCTAGAAATCTAGCAGAGTCGTGCTTGTGAGGCACGGCCAGAAACAATTATCGCTCTGGAAATCAGGCACGGTCAGGCCTTGGCTCAAGGCTGGAATGGAGACATGGCCGTGCCTTATAGGCACGACCATGGGCAGATGGCTATCTGGATGAAGGCAAGGCCATGCCTGGTGGGCACGACCAGGGGCAGGTGCTCCTCTAGTGGTGAGGCACGGCCGTGCCCTGGTGGGCACGACCCCTTAGAAATTGAGACACGACCATGCCTTGGAGGCACGGCCCTGTCTTGCCTTGTCTTCGGTTAATACTCTATTTCACCTTTTTTTTTCTCCATTTCTGTCCTACAAAAGCTTAAACACAAGAGTAGACCTATAAACTAGGAAATAGAGAAAACATGCTTAATGCATAGATAAAGAATGTGATAAACGTAAGAAAATGACATGAAATATATAGAAAGATGTGTAATGAAAATCTCAGAAACATATATATTCCCTACGCACATCACTGTCTGACTGTTGTTTAGCGCAACTGATGCACCCTTAACTTGGTGGCTGGGCGATGAAGCAAAGGTGGATAGCGGTGGAGGAGGAGAAGGTCAGAGGCTAGAAGGCGGTGATAATTTCACTAGTTGCAGTTCCTCTTAGATGGTGGTAGCAAGAGGGAGAGGGGTAGCGACAACAAGAAGAAGAGAGAGAAGAAAAGGAATAAAACCCTAACCCTTAGGTTTTTTCAATTCATTATTTCTTTCTTCCATCTAGATATATTTATAGATCTCTAACAGATTTGATTCACGAATCTAAAACTCATATCCGTTAGCTCAAAATTCAAACCAATAGCCTTAAGTTTGGTTAACGACCAAACCATGTTGGTTTAAAATTAAACCACTTTTAATTAAAATTAAACTAATTTGATTTATAATTAAACCAAACTTCAAAAGACATCCTTTCATTCAACTTATACCTGTTTAGTATATGACATGATCTTTGTGTCTGCTCCCATTAGACTGACTATGTTATAGGATCGAGTTGAGCGTTAGAGGGGTGAATAGCATGTTCATCACTTTTTCACTCATTCAAAAAACTTACAGAAAAATAGAGTGCAGAATGCAACAGAAAGAAAAGAAGGTAACACTTTTATTTACTTGGTTTACAGCCATAGGTTGTTATTCCAAGGCTCACAGTCCTTGACAGTTTTCGATGGACAATCCACTATTAATCTCCTCTTTTACAAGAAGGAGTTTTTGCTTTTACAAAAAATGTTAGGAATGGTAAACTTTTACTGTCATAAGAATTTAAGTACAAAAAGAAAATATAAAATTATCAACTAATAGAGTAGATGTTTAGTGCAGAAGTTGGTGTAGCTCTTCGACGTTATGACGACGTCTCAGATGTACTGGTCACAAGCAAAAGGTCGTCATAGTTGTGTAGAGTTGTCTTCTAGGGTTTCGCCTCACAGCTGCATATGTAGGCTGATCCGAGCACCTAGAACTCCTTTCAAGCGCCTCCAAGTCATCCCGTTGATTCGCTTCTAATGTTGACTCAATATCTTTCGGGCATTTGTATCCCTTTCGAGCACCTAGATGCTGATGTGGAGATTGTTAGATTAACTTTGACTCCGCAACACCTTATCCATATCTAGGCGCTAGAGCCTTTCCTGGTGCTTAGAGCCTGAGGTGTCCCGACCACTAAGAACTTGCCACATCATCCACCTTGCTAGCCCGATTTACTGATGTCTGGATGCTTGGATCCCTTTCGGATGCCTAGGTCGTCTGATCACCTGGATCTAGATTGGGACACTAGAAATCTAAAGTTTTGATTCCTCCTTTTCTGCATCACAAGGTTAGTCCAGAACAAATAAAAGTAGAAACTTGACAGTTTTAGCAAACTATCTGATCTTGACATTTAGGTTTCCAGTGAAACCCTAGGTTAGACTAACACTTATTATTTCCTTCCTGGGAATGCGTCCTCACTCACTCCTTTCAAGAGAATTTATCTTTTCCAATCCAGTCCTCTAGACTTATTGTACTTTTGCTTAGCATTTGACCCTCGACTCTTGGACTTCCACCGCTAGACGTTCTATCTTTCAGATCCGCCTACACTTTCCTTCCTAGTGTTCTGATCTATCAAGTCTTTTTGCTCAGTCCTCCTGACCAGGTCTTCCTTGTCTAGTCCTCCTAATCAGGATTTTCTTATCTAGTCCTCTTGACCAGGACTTTCTTTGCTCAGTCCTATTAACCAGGACTTCCTTTACCTAGCCGCAACTAGGACTTCATTTACCTAACCACAACTAGAACTTTCTTGTGCTATCTACATGCTCAGTTTAGCTCATTAGTTAACTTCACAAGCTTAACTTGAACTCTTTGCCATTATCAAAATTTTGGTTTGATCATCTAGTGCCTCCTACACCAATAATCTCTCCCTTTTTTATTATGGCAACCTCGGTTCCAAGTTAAGTATAAATTTTCTATTAAAATAGAGTCATAACGAAATTCAAAGTAAAAAAAAAAACTGACTCCCCCTTAACTCAGTATCTCCCTCTAAAATTAAGGTTACTTAGAAAAGTTTTTGAAAATAGAGTTTTTTCTCTCCCTTTAAACAAGACATGGTTCTTTTCAATTTGTCAATTTGGTCTAAAAACCATCCAAGTAATACTTTAGATTTTAAAAATATTTTCAAAAATATTTTACAAAAATTATGCTTCTTCTTGAAAATGATTAAGATTTTGAAATTTTGAATATTTCAAAGGAAAGCAATTTTACAAAAGAAATACTTTGAAATAAGAAAATGTAATTTTTTAAAAGAAATTTTTAAAACTTTGAGGTATTTTTTCAAAATTTGAAAAAATATTTTAAACCATTTACTTTAAAATTTAAACTTGAATTTTCTTAAAATTTAAACTTGTACTCTCTCTCCCTTTTGACATAATCAAAAATAACTATTGAAGGAAATTTATTTTAAAAAAAATTCAATCAGAATAAGATTTGGCTTTATGTCCAAGCATGATGTTTATATAATATATAAAAAAATATTTAAATAAAAAATTTCAGCCTTAGTCACATGTCTAACTCATAGTTACTAGTTGTTTATCAAAAGATAGTTGTTTTCACTAAGTTATTCTTGAGTGTATTTTTTCAGTTAGTCTTTTACTATGAAGGAACACTTAACCTAATCCATGTTTGTGTGTATTTTTAGCCCATATTTATTTTGATGCATTGACATAAGCATCGACAATTCAAACTTTTACCTTATGCATCTCACACCATTCTAGGTTTCACAATACACAAAGAAGTTATATCTAATATGCTCTGTGAGATGCAGTTAGCGTAGATCTATAAGTGCATGATTTCTACTCGGAGTACCTAAGCTAAGTCTAAAGTTTTATTTAATTTTAAAATTAAAATTTTGAAAATATATTTTTGAAACTAAGTTTTTCAAATATGATAAGCAAATAATTTTAAAATTTTTGAAAGTATTAGTAATAATAGATTAGAAAGAGTTTTGAAAACATTTGTAATAGAGAAAATTTTGAAACTTAATCTACCAAGCAGATTTCTAGTTGTCTTTTGAGTGTGTTAAACTCATATTTAGGGAGGGATTTTGTAAATATGTCGAGTAGGTTTGATTTGGACTCAACATAGTTGAGTACAATGTCCTCCTTAGCGACATAGTCCTTGACAAAATGGTGTTTGACTTCTATATATTTGGCTATAGAGTGATGGATTGGATTCTTAGTTAAGTTGATTGAACTAACATTGTCAATTAAGACTTTAGTATTGTGGTATTTTAGGTTAAAATCCATTAATGTGTGTATTATTCAAAATAATTGTGCAACACATTCCTCCATCGTTATGTACTCTGCTTCAGTAGTAGATAGTGCAACATATTGTTGCTTTTTGCTACACCATTTGACTAGACATGAACCTAAGAATTAGTATCCTCCACTTGTAGTTAAGTATAGTAGACTATCTATTATATCCATATAGTATTTTAAGTCTATTTATTTTCCTTCTGGGTCACTATTAATATTTATGTTGGTTGCTAGGGTGTTTTTATTTCTTTTACATTTTCCATGCCAAATTTCTTAATTAGATCTTTAACATATTTAGTTTGATAAATATAGTTACCATCTTTAGTTTGTTTGATATGTAACCCTAAGAAAAAGTGTAACTCACCTACCCAATTCATTTTGAATTCATTGTTCATTAGTTCAATAAATTCATTTAAGAATTGAATGTTAGTTGAACTGAAAATGATATCATCTACATAGGTTTGCGTTATGAAGAAGTCCTTTTATATGATTTTAACAAATAATGAGGGCAATTTGTCTTTAGTTAAACCTCTTAGATACTAGGTATGCTGATAATCTTTCATACCATGCCCTAGGTGCTTGTTTTAAACCATATAAGACTTTCTTGATTTTGAAGACATAATTTAGATGGTCTTTATCTTCAAACCTAGATTGTTGACTTATATATACTTCTTCTTTAATGAACCCGTTCAAGAATACAGATTTTACGTCCATTTAGTAGAGCTTGAATTCTTTGTAAGCCATATAATCTAGCAGCATTATGATGGATTCAAGTCTAGATATGGGTGCATATGTTTCGTCATAGTCTAGCCTTTCTACTTGGCTAACCCCCTTAGCTATTAGTCTAGCTTTATTTCTTAAACTTCCCCTTTTTCATCTGTTTTATTCCTAAACACCCATTTAATTTCTATAATTGATTTATTATTTGACATGGGAACTAAGTCTCATACTTAGTTTCGTTCAAATTGTGCTAGTTCTTTTTTGCATTGCTATTTTCTAGTCAAGGTTAGGTAGGGTTTCTTCTATAGTTTTTGGTTCAATGTTGGATATTAGTATTATTTGGCTCAGGTTTCTATAGGATGATCTAGTTTGAACTCCTAGGTTAGGATCACCCAATATTTATTCAGGTGGGTGATTGACCCTTAATCTGGGTGCTCCTGTGGTATCTAGTTCGATTAGGTTTGGGTCAGACCTATTTGTTGGTGCCGTCTTGCCCCAAGTGGAATTAGATTTTAATGTTTGGCTAAAATGAGTTTAAGTTAGGTAATGTTGGTGATTTAACTTGTCTGAATTCAGTTTATAGGAAAATCTAGGTTGGAAGACTTGGCAAATGGTAAAGTTCCGGATGTGCAGCCTCTTGGCAAAGGTGAAGTCTCGGAGGCGCAGCCTCTTGGCAAAGGGAGACTTAGCATGACGAAGCTGAGGGAAACATCTCAAGCAAGTGCAAGGAAGGGCACGAGGCTTGTGGAAGACGTTTGAAGGTTTGCGTCAAGGTTAAGGGATGAAGAAGGAAGCTGAAAGGGGAATTTCAACTTGACTAGTTGACTGACACTGCCATCAGTCGACTGGTGACTTGATTCAGAAGCACACAGCAAGATTGGTCGAGTAGTTTTCTATGACTAGTTGACTGCCACCAGTCGACTAGTGATAAGGCAGTCGACTGATGGATGACTGTTGGCCTGACAGCTGGAGAATTAAACGCAAATTAAAAAGCCGTTGAAACCCATCAGTCGACTGACCCTTGGAGCAGTCGACTGATGTACGGAATTACATAAAAATAGAGTTCAACATCGAAGAAAAACAATAATTCATTCTTCATATTTTTGGCACAACTCTTAATCTGTAATCTCTTTTTCTTCTTCCTCAAACTTCACTTATATTATTTGAAAGGAAGAGGTTGATTCTGTTAGGGTTTCTCTGCCTTTAAAGTATTCTT
>JBBMKF010471499.1:0-10489 GCA_037834155.1 Curcuma caesia | reverse complement strand
AGAAAATTAGGATGGAAATACTTAAATTCTGGAGGTTCAACTTGAATGAAATCAATTCTGGTTCGAGTCCAGTTCAATTCGAATTTAATTTGACTCAATCAGATGTGAAATGGGTTTGGTTTAAGCTACTGGTTCAACTCGAGTTCGGATCAAGTTCAGATTCAGCCCAAATCATTTGAAGTTGGCTCAGCCCAAATCCTAATTGATTCAGCCAACTCCTAACCAGTTCAATCACATGGTCTGGCTCAATCAAATGGCGCCGGTCCGGTTCAATTTCAAATTGGTCCGGTTCGAGTGGAAATAAACCGCCGGTTCAGCCTGTGTTAAAAAGCTTCCTTCGGTTCAGAGAAACGCGAGCTCGGTTCTAGGTTTTCCGCATTTCTTCTCCTCGCGCGATTGTTCTTTCTTCGCCGAGCTCCATCGCGCTATTCCACCTTCTTCATCCCGATCAGTACAGTGGCAAGGCGGCGGTGGCTTCTATCGACGAACGCCGAAGAATTCGAAGGAGCCACCATCGACGTGGTTGCGAACGTGGTGGCTTCGTCCCCGTCGGCTGCAGAAGATCGCCGAGAGTGGCCAGCTCTAGCGATTGGCAGCCGACGACCCCTCCGCACAGTAGAGACGCTAGCTGACATGATTGCGAATGCCAAGCTCTCTATCCCTCCCGACTTCACCGGCGCTGAGCAGAGCTATTTCCGCCGACGTGGTTGCGAACGTGGAACGTTCCACCTCGGTTCTGACCGCTCTTCCTTCCCCGGAGAGTGAAAGGTAAGGGTTGCTTTACTGTTCTTCTAACATTTGGTTTGCTGGTTGCAGTCGGATAGTAGGCAGAGGAAGCTCCCGATCCATGCGTCTCCGACCACGCTCCACCGTGGTGTTCTGCCACGGTGCGACCCGCTTCCCCTTTGGTGGACATCGATCAATGTTGCTAGTCCCTGGTTCTGTGCTGATCTAGAAGGAGAAGTTCCCTCCTTATCACCTTCATTTTACCCTAATTGAACTATCTGTTTCCCTGTTCTTAATTTCTTGTTGTTATCTAATTTTACACCGAAACCCCCCTTTTACCTTGTAAATATGGTTTGATTTCTAACCTAACATTGATATTAACCCTAATGTCTAATTTTGATATTAATTTCTAACATAAATTTTAACCTAGCTTCTTAATTCTTGGGTTGTGTTGTGTGGTTATCATGCATGAATAAAAAAAACCTCAACTGTGTTGCTCTTGCTTCCTGTTTGTTATTGTTGTAATGATAATTTGGACTTGAATGCTAATGAATATGCTCTTTGTGCATAGTGAGGTTTCAATAAGGGAAGTTGAGTTCCGTTAAATTTGTGCTGCTAATCTTCATTGGATAGTGTATGTTGAGTGTGTGATCAAGAGTTGAACTCATGTTGGTTATTGAACTTGTGTAATCAAAGAGGGATCAGTAAGTTGGATTGAATGAGTTTTGGGTGGTTGATGTTGTGAAAATGTTCGATTTTGGTATTGTAGTGAACCGGTTGTTAGCATGCTATTGTGTAGATGTCAACTAACTTGTATATGTTGGATAACAATTAGTGTTCTTACGGATAACTTGATGTGTATGTTGTATGAGTAATGCTTGTATTGTAATTAGATACTCGTAGATTGTATTGAGTTGTAAATTAGTGTAACTTTGTAGTATTGTGGAGTGGTGTATGTAAATTTATGTTTATGTTGTATAATGTAGTGTTGTGTAGAATTGTATAATTGAATAATGTTTGAATGATGATTGTAACCTATTGCAACTTGTATATACTGTACATTGATTGTTGAATGGGTTGAATAAATGGGAATGGAATTTTCTTGGTTGAGTGTGATATGTAAATAACTTTTCCATCTACTATTGTTGTGTTAGAATGGCAATGTAGTGTTTGTTAGGGATATGTATCAACATGCTTAGGTTTGTGTATAATAGATGTTGATGATTGTATATGATGTATGTTGTATATTGTATTGTGAAACTGGGTTAATGCACATAATTCATGTAATAGACTATCATTTTGATAAATAGAATAAAGTGATGTTGAATTATTTGAATAAGTGTTGAAGTGTTAATTTATTCTTTGTTGTACTCGTAATTGTGATGTAAAATATTGTGTGTATGGTTTGTAATTAGATTCTTTTGTATGATTAGATAGTTAGGAGTGAATAAAGTTAATAATGGTAACCCCGCACTATAGGTCTAGAATAACTTTCGGTCATTGAGTCCGTGAGAGAGACGACCCGGACCTCTCTATACCACATAAGGCGATAATAAGAGGTTTGGTAAATAAATAAATAATTAATTTTGACGGGTGTAAGTGACAAATAAATAAGGGAAAATAATAATAAAATAAATTCTCATACAAAACATACGTATCATGGACCAGGGTATTTAACCCATAAAGTTTGGCATGTTGAGCTCAACTAAGAGGTTGTGTAGTGTATAACGGATCAAATATAGCCCAAGTGGGAGATTAAAGGATTAAGTCTATATTGGTGGCTTAAATCTCTATAAGGTGGGCTTACACTTGATTAACACACACACATGACTAATTACCATTAAGGAATTAAACCCCATTAAGTGATATAATGCTTGTAGCATGAAGGAGGGGGATTTATATAAATGGATTTGGATTCAATGTGTAGATCCAATAACCTAATTCGCTAACATTAATGGATTGTTAATGAATTATGGGCTTTATAATGGATGATTTGTGTAGGATGGGCCAAGGTATAAAAGGGGAAGGTTGATTTCAATTTGGGCATCTTGAATCTTGCTGAAATCTAGTGCTTCTTCTTCCTCACTTCTCTTCCCCATTGAAACTAGGAACTTTGGTTGCCGCCCATCCCTATAGAAGATCATTCCGTGCTTGCAGGAACTCAGTCGACAGGTAGAATCAATAGCTCTTGCGTTGGATTTAGGTTAACCTTTGCTTGCCATTGGCATTCAATTACGGTATTGTCTTATTGATGATGATAAGTTGGATCCTATTTTAGATGCATCATCGATTAAGTTTGATGTATCGTATTGTTTCTAACAAGATGATCATGATAGCCAAGTCGAGCATGACCTAAGCTCACTGAGGAAGGTAACAATATGTATGTCTAGCATTCAGATACATGTATACATAATCTTTGATATCTATTTGGATTTGATACTTCATCAGACATGAGTAGTTATCCTTGGTCTCGATGTATGTCAGGACTTTTGATATCTATTTGGATTTGATATTTCATCATACATGAGCAGTTATCCTTGGTCTCGATTTATGTTTTGATGATATATATATATATATATATATATATATATATTGGTCTCGATGTATGTCAGGACCTTTGATATCTATTTGAATTTGATATTTCATCAGACATGTGCTTGGTCTCAATTTATGTTTTGATGATATATATATATAAACCCTTTCATAAAAAATAAATAAAATTAAAATAATCCCAACACCAACCTTCCATCTATCATCATGTTGAAAAAGTGATGGCAAGTGTTTAGGGCTTAAGGTTTAGATGAGCCTTAGACAACTCCTATTGAGGAGACGAGGATAAGAGAGGATAAGAGCATCTTCAAGTAACTAAATCATGGTCATAAGCATTATGATTAGGCGTTGAGTCATTTTAACATCATCTATAGAGATGGTGAAGAAAGGGTCTAATGCAAGAGTTGTAAGAAAATTCTTGTAAATTCACATGACAGTAGAATAGTTGTTGCTCAAGAGACATTATCCTTTATTGACAAGCTTTTAAACTTTGTATTTTAAAAGAGGAAGTGAAAAAGGTCTTGCAAAATTTATTGTAAAAGTATAAGTTATTATTATATTGTGAAGTATGACTTACCATTTTCATTTGTTGACTCGAGAGACTTAAAATATTTTATGAGAATATATCTTTGAACTTAATTTTTAGAAAGGTATTGAGAAAAATAATATGTTCTAATGTAATAAAAAAATTTCATGAGCATACAAAAATTTAATTAATATTTTTTTACATCTCATAACTATAAAATTATATTAACTTGTGATGTTTGTGTTGGTGCAATCATGCCTCAAATGATTCAGTGTAACCTTGCCTTGTGAATTGATATGTGTTTGACTATGTAGAGACTTGCAGGAACACATATGGAGCTTCAAGAACTTGTTCTTGATAAGGTCGAGTGATGATACGATGACTTTGCATGGCTAAGATCTTGGAGGTTCATGGAGATAGGAGAAGGTTGTATGAGACAACCGAGGGATCATAAGAAAGAAACACTGAAGTAGTGGTATTGAGTATCTTGGGAGCATGACTTAGTGTAGCCAATTTGGAGACTCAGTGGCTTGAGATCCAAAGAGATAGGAGAAGGTTGTATGAGACAATTGAGGGACCTAAAAAGAGAAACACTGAAGTAGTGGTATTGAGTATCTTAGGAGCCAACTGACTTGGTGTAGCCAAGTTGGAGACTCAGTGGCTCGAGATCCAAGGAGATTGAAGTTAGTTACATGAGGATATCGAGGGACTGTAGAATGATGAACAAGGAAGACGATAGTCGAATAAGGTGAACTACATAGAAGAAGTGTGAAGGATGGCATGTGAAGGAGCCAAGAGCTCGAATGCATCTAAGGGACAAGAATCTTGATGAGATATGACATTGGGCCAAAGCCAAGCTATGATAGTAAGACTCCATGGTGAGTTACGAGAATTGAGTAACCTATTTTCATAAGTGAGGATAGAACTTAACTTAGATGGACTCGTTCATTATGGTGATCATTGTTAAGAATCTAATTGACTAGAATTGGGATCCAATCAACCAGTAGATGAGTTGACTGATGGAAACATTCTATTGACTGAGATATCCAAAATCTCAATATTTATTCTGCATTTGTGGTTTGGATCAATCAACTGATGTGAAATACAATCAATTGATGGGCATTCAACCGGACAGTCGACTCAATCTAGTATGCCAAAGAACAAAATATTTTTGTTCAGGTGGATAATCAACTAGGTTGTCAAATGATGGTAGATCAGTCGGTTGATGTTGGTATCTAGTTGGTTGATCCTACATATGGAAAGCAAGAAAGAGTCATTGATAGATAAGACTATAACATAATAGTCAAATATCTATTGTACATTAGTCAATTGATGGGTACAAACTAGTCGAATGATCACATATCAGATAACAACACAAGGTTTTGAAAACTATAAACTTAGAGTTCAATGAATGCTTGAAGGTTGGCAAAATAGTGTTAAACCTATTAGAAGCTTCTTGTAATATTCATTGCAATCTTTGCTTGTAAAAGATTTCTCCAACTCTAGTAGTTCACTACAAAGGAGAAAGATAGTGGTGCTTTCTAATAGTAATCCACATAAAAAAAACATAGATTGTAAGGTAAGAGTCCAAGGAACAATCAAACTATGTAAAACAACATGTTAGTGATGGTGTGAGTGCTTAATTGTTTGTGTTTGTATTCCATTGTACTAATCTTGTGTGACCTTGATAGATCGATAGCAAAAGTAGATTGAGATTTATTTGCAAAAGTATAAATGTTATTCACCCCTCCCCCCTCTAGCATTTGATCATCTCTATATTTCACCACACAGTCAAATATATGTTACAATGCATATTGGATAGCCAATAATTGATATATCCAAAAAAGAATGATTAGTTTTGGTGGTTTAAATTTTCTCATCTAGCCAATAAAGAGGGGCCTGCATGAGGATTCAAATATATTGTTAGTGTTTCAATGAGTCAAATAAATTACAAGTTAGCATTGGTTCAAATAATTAAGAGTTAATTATATCAATTTAAGAAGAAAAATTAATTGAAATAAATTAAGGGATTAATTTGTTTCAATTAAATTGTTGAACTTAATTGGAATCAAATAAATTATGCTCCGGATTTATTTGATAAATGAATTAGGAGGAAGATCGTCTATCTTTAAATAATAAAAGTTTGGATATCTGGATTATTAAAAAGAAAAATTGAAAGAAGAACTCTCCCTTCTTCAAAAGAACCTTTGATACATAAGGATCAAATGAAGGTCGTTGCACATGTAATTATTGAGTGAATTCACTATGTCGAGTAGAAATGCAAATGCTGCCCAAAGTATTCAAAAACACTACTTCAAAATATCGACAACAATAATAAATAGTTATAGAAATAACATCTATAATATGTGAAGTTCTAAATGTATAATAGCTCATGAAGTTTTTAATTGTTATTTCTCTCAATACACCAAAATGGAATTAATTTTCTCATGGCATCCAACAACATCCCAAATTTAAATAAAAATATTTGCTCCTTAAGGAAAATATTTAGGGTTAGTTAATTCCTAAATCTATTATAGATTTTTAACATTTTCAAAAATATACTATGATTTTTCTTTTTATATAAATATAAATATAAATATATTAGATACTTTTAATTTTATAAAAAAATCATAAAAGATCTTTATATTCAAAATTGTAATTAATTATTCCATATATTCTGTTTAGTGGCAGCATTTTTAATGATCTTATAATCAAGAGTAAATAATGAGGAATTTGCATGATTAAAACATGTAAACTAATTTTGGGCAAATATTCAAAGGATGCCCCTTATTTTTATTATCATCAAAAATCAAAAGGAGCATCATCCTTAAAATACTTTATTTTAGCATTATTATAGTAGTTTCAGTTAAAACTATTCTATTGTACTTAAAAACAAGTAATTTTGATCATAACTTTGTTAATATGGTCAAAACTATTCAAATTTTAATTACAATTGCTCTAAGTTGATCAAAATTGATCCAACTTATTAAGATTGATCAACTGTTATTGAAATTTTGATCAAAACTACTATAATGTAGTGTTAATTGTGAAGCAATTTTGATTAAAAAACTATTACAATTAAAGTAATTTTAATTAAAATTATTTAAAAATATTATAACACAGAATAATTGACTAAAATTACTTAAAGTAGTTTAGTTAAAGTTATTCTGTCATAGCAGCTTTAGCTAAAACTACTTCAGTTGGAACAATTTAACCAAAGTTACTACAATATGAATTTAAGCTACTTAAGTTGGAACAACTTAACCAAAGCTACTATATATAACACTTCAGTAAAAAGGTAAAATCTGTCATTCCAGTGGATCCATACGGTCAGTTTCATAATCATCTGTGAGGAGGTAAATCGAGAAGTTGCAGTAGGCCATGACGGAGGAAGCATTGCCTCGGCTTCGTCGAGATTTGACCCTTGCCTACTTCAACAATTTTACTCTATCGTAATCAACTTAACTATGCTCCAGAAACTACTATATATAACAGCTTAAGTTGGAATAATTTAATCAAAGTTGTTACAACACGACATAGCTTTGATGTAGCAATTATGCAGGGCTCAAACTATGTACCCAGTGGTGGATCTACATGAGGACTTCTCTCTCTTAAATTTTTTTAATAATATTATTACTATATAGAGTTTATATATATATTATTTATCCCTCCAAAGATAAATATTTATTACAATGTATAATAATTATTTTCATCATTTAATATGCATCCCCTCTAAATATCTAAAATTTTAGATCCGTCCATGTATGTAGCAGTTGGCCAAAACTGCTCCAACTGTACGAATTTTCATAAAAAATTACTATAAAACCCTAAAAATAATAATTTCAATTAATAGTTTTTTTAAAAAAAATAAAATGTCCTTTGAATCAATAATAATGAAAATAAAGGGCACCCTTCAATAATTTTCTCTTAATTGTTCTACCTCGATCAATGCTTTCCGAACCAATAATGGCTTAGGACTTGTGTACCTCACTTGAGTTGTAAAATAAATGTGTCATTCCTTATCAGATGTGATGCTCCATAAATGTGCCAAAGCCAAAAGGACCATGTATAATGTTTCCTCCGCTAGAATACAAGATCCACCCACTTTTATATGATTCACTAATTTGTATTCTCTTAAAATTTTCATTTTTGTTTGGTTCTTTTGCACTTCCATAGATCTTTCCTTCACATTGATGACAAGGAGACAACATTATTAGATGTCGACGGCCAATGTGTGGTAGACCATAGTTTTTTCCCATGGTAAAATTTCTAAAGGGTGTCTTTGCCCTATGTTTAATACCCCCAGTATGCTTATTGATTGAGGAGCAATCTAGTGGGCCACTAAGGAATAGACAAAAATTGAGACAATAGTGAATTGGTCTATAAAATAGATTATTTCTTCATCTACTCTATTAAAATCCTAAAAACCCCCATAGATGTTCCATCTAATAGTTTGTCTCTCTCTGGCGTTAAAATTTTATCAACATTCATAGGACTTGCCACCAATAGACGATGATATCTCTGTCTCACAAGGAGCTCATGACCTTTGCAAGACTCACTATTGACTAACAACTCTCACATCTCACCTCATATTATAGCACACTTTAGATTTGTGTGAAGTATTACATTGTTGTATGCTATTTTGTTTCATTTTCAATTTTCTTTTCTATTAATGTGATAGTACCTTGAGTACTCGATAGCCTATAAGCCTTGCGTTTTTAACTCTTAGTTCACATACACAAATGACCCGTCCCTAATCAAAGCTAAACTTTATATTCATTGGAAGTCCCCCAAGCCACAAAAAAATCACTTTGTAGGTGTGGCTATGATTTTATTTTTTGTCATTGAAGTACACAAAGTCCACTTTTAAATTTTTCTAAGTATTTAAGGATTGTCTTGACATCTATCCAATAATCTGTGCTCGAATTTGATTAGTATCTATTCGTGACACTCAGAGCATATGATACATCAGATCTAATACATAACATAACATACATGATTGATCCTATACTGACGCATATGAGATCTTACTCATGTACATAAAATAGTATTGCTAATGTTTTCTTTGGAGCCTATAGAGTCTTATTATATTTTTGTTTTTGTTGCTAAAGTCCTAGAAAGTAATCTAGTAATTTGGACCTAAAATGGTAGAATTCTCCAAATATGTATATAATGAGTTCTATTGAGCTTGTGGAGTTTTGTTGCAGTTTTAGATTTTTATCAATTGTCTTAGAAAGGCATGTAGTCCTAAAGTGGTCAAATTCTCAAAACAAGGCATGTATTCTAAAAATCTCATTGTGTTTTAATTTATAATCTAATGTCTAGGTATTGTGAAAATTTTATTTAACTATTTATATTGATGCAATGAAAGAGGACTTCATCATTTGGAGAGTCCAAGTTGAGGTTAATTTTAAAGAGCCATCAAGTAGCATTGTTAAAAGCTTTGGTGAAAGTCATTTTTTTTCAATGGAATGCACTACTTCACTCTCACCCTAACGAGCTAATCAAAAGGATCATCCCCTCTATCTCTATCTCTCTCTCTCTAATTGTCGAGCCATCCTTACAAATGCTCTAACATGAATGATCAAGCTAAGCAATAGTCGTGAATGACTTTAGACCATTCGCTCTACTCCTAAACATAGAGTTGTCCCTCTCCCTTAGTCTTTGTTTTTTTTATCTTTGATGTTTTCTTCTTCAGACATCTTCCATCATTTAATTCTTTAAAACTAAATCATTCCATGAGTGTTTGGCATCTCAGAAAACCAATTTTTGAGGAGTTTAATTTGCAATATTTTGAAAGTTAATTGGGATTGCCATGCCAAGTACTTCATTATTTTTTATTACAATGTTAATATAAATTTCAATAAAAAAGGATATGTAACTCCTAGAACTATTGGACCATAGGAGTAAAGTGTCTGCATGTGAATGTGGCTCATAGAAATTCATATTTACAACACTTTGCACTACAAAAATACTGTCTCTTTGCGACGAAATAAATTCGTCGCCAATTAGGGACAAATTTTACGACGAAAGATGTATTTGTTGCAAATTAGCGACAAATTTGGCGACAGATAATTTTTTGTTGCCAATTTGGAATGAAAAATTTATTGTCGCAGAAATATTCATCGCCAATCTGCGACAAATAAATTAATTCGTTGTAATTTTTGCGACAAATAATCATTTTCGTCGCAAAATTTGTGATGAAACCGAAATTCATCGCCAAATGTGACAAAAATAGCCACGTGGCCACGGTCGACCCTGTTAACTTATGTCAGTTGGCGACGAAAATGGAAATTCGTCGCCAAATGGCCTAAAAAAACCCGCGTGGCCACGGTGGACCCTGTTAACTTAATGCATTTGGCGACGAAAAAGTAAATTCGTCGCCAATTTGGCGACGAAAAACTCTATTTGTCGCAAATTAGCGATAAATTTGCGACGAATTAAAATTCATCGTAAAAAACCCTAACTTAAACTTTCTCCCCGATCCCTTTTCTTCTTCCTCGCCATTTCTCCCCTTTCTCCGCTACGACTCGCGTCCTCTGCTGCTCCCGCGTGCTCCTTCCTCTCCAATCAGCCCTCCGACTGCAACGGCGACGACACCGGCCGGCGAAGGGCATATTTTAGGGTAAGATCTTGATTTTTTTTGGTGTTTTCCGGTTATTCCTTTGCAGTAGGGCTGGAAATGGT